>JAGDQP010070969.1:0-10692 GCA_022664845.1 Lepisma saccharinum
GTAAGGCTATAAATAAAAGAAAATACATTCAAATTGAAACTATCATACTAAAGTGTAGTAAAACAACGCAGTTTGAAATCATTTAAAATGGTAAAACATTACATTTATAAAGTTTTTTCAAATCTATTTTCTCTAAAAATAAAAATTATTTACCTTTAATTCAAATTTTCCTTGAGAGAGTCAGAACACAATAAAATCTGAAATGAAGAACGTTTTTAAGAACTAGCAAAAGTAAAATGCTCTCCTACTTGGATATAACACCTTCAATGTTACTCGAAATAATGAACATTCAATCGAACAGTTTAACATTATATAGGATTTTATTATCTATAAACTACGCATGCTCTACATCACATGTGTTTATATCTGATGTTATTCAGTGTTCTTATTTCATCAGCTTTCAATTCAATGTTAAATATCTCTCACAAACATTATTGAAATATCTCATGTTATCCGCTCTCTGTATTACATCAGCTATTGACTTCACTGCTACAATATCTCCTCCAAACATTACGAAGACGCATCATATCTTCCTGAAAACACTAAGCAACATTTACACAGATAGTGAGCAGTCCTTCACTGAGCTGTTTACATTTTCATCAGACGTCACGAGTTTGAGTACAAGCTTTCATCAAATAATAGTTAAGGCAATGTTTCAATCTTTAAAGAAGATTATACACAAGCGTCATTTCTTCACGTGAATTTAATCTTCTGTACATTACCTCTAGTTTATCATATATTTAACTAAGCCAGAAAATAAACTACAATGGTTTCAAAACAAGTAACATACAAAGTTTTCTGATCTCATTTCCTTCACTTCTTTCATCAGATTCTACGCTCGCTGTTAACATGCCATAGTTGATTAATCTCAACATTGCATCAGCCTAGGCTTTAACTTGGAACGATTTCAAAATGAGTATGATAGTTCGTGTGCAAATCAGAGAAAAGATTACTTCAGTTTTAAACCTCTTTCCTTCCTGTTCAGTCATTTTCTAAATCGGTCTGTAATTTCACCTTCACAAAACTTTATATATGAAGAATATTATCCTCCGTATTTAAAAGACTGGACTTCATAGGAAATATTCAAAATAAAATATATGATAACCTCCTAATATTAGCAGATCATCGGGGCAGGTCCTTTCCGACAAGTCCAGTCTTCCCAATATGCATATCAACTTAATAAAATAAAATGTGTTAACCTCGTAATAGTATGACTTCATCGTGAACACGTCCTTTGCGTCGGACACACTTTTTGTTGTTTTCTGTACAACACTCCTATTACTATCGATTCATCGGGGGGGCAGGTCCTTTGCGACAAGTTCAATCTTCGCAATATGTATACCAACTTAATAAAATAAAATGTGTTAACCTCGTAATAGTATCACTTCACCGTGAACACGTCCTTTGCGTCGGACACACTTTTTGTTGTTTCCTGTACAATAAGTTCCGCCTTCCCAATATGTATAGTACCCCTCCCATCAAAAATAAATGTCATAGGTTTAGCCTTCCCATTATGTAACTCTAGTAGCACTATCACCTCATCCTGTCCTGCCAAGTCCTTCTTACAGGTTCAATTTAATATGCATAGTAAAAAAAATCTTTTTTTTTCACTGACCTGGACTTTAACCTGCGGTGTTGCCACGTAAAAACAACAAATTTGTCGTACTCATCTACTTAGTTGAGCACTGCTCCGGTTCTTATGAATGCACACGAATACTGAGGCTCGAACTATTTCTGTGCAAATTTTGAAGTACAATCATTTGAGCGAAAGGATTGTTTATTCATAGTGCATTGTATGAAATATAAATCACTTTTCTACTACAGTTAATTGTTGTTTCTTGAACCGAAAAGAATTATTTTTAAAAAAATGCTGCAAGCGATGAACTGGTTGCAGCTGCATTACCAGCCAGTTTGTAGATGTGTGACTTCCCACCATTAGCTGCTGAAAAATCATTCGAACACTTTTTGCAATGTACGCCATTGTTTGTCCTTCCTCTTTTCAAAATTGAAGCTCCGAATTAAAGGTACATTTCAGTTTCGATGCCATCTTCAAACTGAATTAACAGTTAAATTCTTATTCTTTTCTTCGATGGCCAGCAATACAATCTTATTTCGAGTTAGACACTCTCGTCACTGTAAACAGCAATACTAAGGTGTTAAAATCCTTACATACCAGTTTTGCCAATGATGGATCTGAAGGTAAGAAAATAACGAAAGAATTACCAAAAAGAAAAATCTAGGCATTTATTTTATTTTCAACAGTTTGAGAAAAATGAAAGAAGGAGGTGAAGGTGAAAACAGGACATTGTGTGGGACATTTAGTAAAAACAGTACATTTCTTAATAATACGAACCCTTTCGAATCACGCAGGACAACCCTTTAAAAAAACAGTACTCTCCTGCGAAAATCAGTACGTTTGGTCGCCCTATGTCATCCCTAAGACCTCGCAATGAAAGCAAACATAAAATATGTCGTCTTCTCTCCATCTCTGAGCCTTGCCGATGTCATTTATCTTCAGTCTAAGGGTGGTAAGGGTGGTCCCTTGCTTCAACATATGTTTGTTCGGGGTTATATTAACTTGTGGATCCCTCTACAAACTGCAAGGTAGCAGTACTGGTTTTGGTCCGCCTCGGAATACTGTCAGTACCCACCATATCTGATCGGCATTCCCTGATCCGTCACTTACATGTGGGGGGGGGGGGGCTCCTGGTGGGAAACCAGAAACTCCAGCTCAGACACATAATATAATAATAACTTAAGTTTCTGTGGCAAAATGGGAGTCATGTTCTAATACTTGTGTAAATTATTTTTGACATGTTATTCAGGTAAATATGTACTCTTTCTTGGTTTCACTTAATATTTAGTTTCAGCAAATCGAGTTCGCAGCCTAACTGTCGCTAAACGGATGTGTGCATGAACTGCGTAAGCTAAGGGAAACCTTTCAGCTATATATCTAGCTAAGGAATCTGCAAAATATCCCATAATTCCGTCATATTCGTAGATGGCGGATCCACGGCTCGAATAGTATTCTTTACTGTGTTCTACAGACCAAGACTATGAGTGACCGAGAGGTTAGCGAGCTCGCTTTTTGTGCGCATGGTCACGGGTTTAATTCCCGTTGGGGGCTTAATTAAACGCAGTGGTTCGGAGCCCACTTTACCATAAAGTCCCGTGCATAGAAGCTCACCACTTCGTTTAGGAAGTTAATAATTTAATCAATCCCAGAGATTAAATGTTCCAAGGATAATCCTATCCCATTAAATTTTAGATTAATCTAATTCTAATTTTCAATACTTCGTCACACAGCTAAGGCAAATAATTCTAATGATAATTAATACACTTCCTTGTACATTATTATTAATAATAATATATAAACAAAATATAGTGAATCCATAACAGAAATGGCAACATTGATCCGCAAAATGGAGGGCAAGAGTTTTCCCTTTTCCCTTTTTGGTGGCTTTGCTATTAACGCGATTTTCCCAGCAAAACTGGGAGCCTTCAAAAGCTGCAGCTGCGACCAAGGATTTATTGAGCCTGGAAAAAGTACAGTTTGAGGAATCCCTGAGTCTTGGACAGGGCGCCCCGCTCACACCAGTCTTCTCTTTCAGCCTTCTTCATCTTGAAGACAAACGACTTTCCATCGATCACGCAAAAGAGAAAGTATGAGAGAGAGAGAGGAGAGAAAGAGGGAGCAAAAAAAAAATCTCTTCGAATGACCAGTTATTATAGCAGATTTTTGCCAGAAACTGAAGAAATGGACAGCTGCAATATAAGTCGTAGTTATATCAAAGCTGAACTTCTTTTCTGATAGGTCAATGTTTCTTCCTTCTCGCCCCCCCCCCCCACCTCGCTTTTACTTCTTCGCTTTTCCCTTTATCAAATTGCCAATGATTATGGCTAATGTTGTAGTGGATCTTTCCATCAACTTGGTAGAAATTGGGAAATTGTCAGAACCTATAAGATGGCTTTATTATATCAAGACGTTTAACGAAAAGGCAAGCAACTTCACAGTGTTGTGTATGGGGATTCATCGCACTACGTTACCCTGTGGATATGTGCTCAGTCTCGTAAACGAGTGGTACTTGGCTCAAATTCAGAAACTACTCTTCCTGATTCAGGTTTAAACTGTTATTCTCAGTTGCACTACTAGACAGAGCCATGTGATTCTTCGATTTATCGATGTATTAATGGATATTTGTCATATCTGAATGTGAATCATAATAATAATTTAACAAGCGGAGCCCAGTCGAGAAACGGTGCATATGTGCTACCACTAGGCTTCAGGCGCAAACATCCAATTTGGATGACCAATGTTCCGTTGGAAAAATTGCGGCGAGACCTTTCCAAAGACTCCTCAACCACCTTTCTAGCTCTAGTAGTTCATCAGTTTCAAACTGCCTCCCATCTTCAGAACCGCCTCGCAGTTTGTATTATCTATTCCGGTTTCATTTATCTCAACGAGACCTTTCTAACTACACCTCAACGACCTTCTTATCCCTAGTAGCTCATGAGTTGAAAATTGCACCCACTAGTGTTAGTGTCTGTATCAGAAATTGACAGAGGCTGCGCCGACGCTCAGAATGTTCCCGCAGTTGTAATCAAAGACAATTATCATTAGCTATGCACGTGAGTAGGAGTTGTGAAATATTTGTGTGTAAAGTAACAATTTACAGTGTGCAAACAAGAACTTTTGAACAATGATGACGCTCCAGTAGATAAAGAAGAGTTGTTGTGGGGAATGGAAAGTAGTAGATTCATACGTGATCTAGTATCGCGATTATGATGATCGCTCAGAAACTTAAAACGCTGTAAAAGGTAGGGAGGTTGTTGAACACACAGAATTGTAAACAACGGAAGTAATGAATGTATTTCCCTTCGTTCCGAGACTTTCAACCACTGCAGCCTATCGAAATACGGTGTTAGATGGTCAGAACGTTTAAGATTAAATATGAAACGAACAGAAGCATTTTGAGTGCGTTGTAGCCGGTAAGTCAGTACTTCATCTAGGTTAGCAAGGACCACATTGCAGTAATCTAAATGAGGCATTACTAGCGCCTGTACAAGAGTTTTCTTTAGGGAAATTGGAAGAAAATTTCTAAGTCTGTCCAATGTATGTAAAACGGCAAAGGCATTTCTAGAGACAGTGCTGACATATTCCGTCCACATTAGATGCTGATTCCAAATAAGACCTAAATTTTTCACCATATCCGAGTTTGGCAATAGATGTAGTTAGCTCATTTGGAGAGCAGGAAATGTATAATTGGAAGTCACCGACGTAAAGGTGATACTTACATTCCTGCAATACAAATGACAAATCGTTTATATACAAGCAGAAAAGAAGTGGACCTAGTACGCTTCTAGGAAACGAAACAAAATAGGATGCGCAGAATGTATCTTTCTTGAACCCTAAGTGATTCCAGACAACTTTGGCATTCTCTATTGGAAAAAGTTATGTAGTTTGTAATATTCTGAAACTAATAAAGAATTTCTTTGATCTCGTTCAGAGTGGATAGGGCTTCCGTAATGGAAACTAATGACATGAAAAAACTGCTTGGGTTTTAATCTACTTTGTAGAATAGCAAGAAATAAAATATAGCCAGCTTCCGTAATCCTGTGGTTACGTTCACGGACTTTAGATTGGCACTGGATAGGCAGACAGGTTCGATTCTTTCTGTGTTGCCAGTGTTGGGCTGTACCTAGGTATAACATGTACCTAAAGCATGTACCAAGGTACATTTCAGTTGCAATACCTAGTACCTATAACTAGGTACTTTTTTTGCTGTACCTAGTACCTGAGTCTTAGGTACTTTTCTTAGATACTTCAGCTAGTAATCGAAAGAGAAATTTCTCCGTGATAGAGTTTGATAAAAAGTTTCTTATATTAGGCTGGTAACATTTATATTAAAAGAATCTTGGAACTATTTACCCCAAAATAAACAACTGATTCATGTTCAAAACATGTTTATTTTGTCAGCATACAACTTGGAAACTTTTTACTCCAACGCTGGCGATATCTTTGAACTTTTAAAGTAAGAGCTTTTCCAAAATTTCGGAAGTTAAAAAAGGTAGCAAAAACCTTCATCGGCAGGGAACGTGGAATGAATACAGGTACAGCCATATTTAAAAGGCAAAAATATAAGGTTAGTTTCTACTCTTGGAACATTCATTAAATGATTAATACACCATGGATTCATCTGCTTCGTTTATTTTTGTTTTATTATTAATAATTGAAAGACAGATCTTGACACACTGCAGCAAAACTAACTGGTTATTAGACGTTTGATGTAATGTTTCTTTTGTAATCCTTTTAGGAATAAAGTACCCTTTGTGTATCACAAGAGCTTCACAGACGTGCACTACTTTTGTATTGTTAACATATTCTCTGAGACCTAGGATCGGTACCGGGGGGGTATGCAGCTTCGAATCCTGCTGGCGGCCACACTGACTGAAGTTTTCGAAGATTTTCTCACTTTCACCCGTGTAATCTTGATATAATAGCCAGACAAAATGTCATGACCGCTAACTTCACCCTCCCTGTACTCGGAAGAGTGCTTCCCGAAGGGTGCCATCCTACAGACATATGACGCGCTTATTTCATAGCTGGCTGTAAGGTCCATAACTAACTAACTCTATGGCTTATGGAACTCACAAGTAACAAACGTTCGCCATTGGATTCTATCCTGGGCAATATCAAGCCAGTTTTCATCACAAACACCTACTTCTTGAAGATATCTTCTAATATTGTCCTCCTAACGACGTCTCGGTCTTCCCAATGGTCTCCTTCCATCCGGCCTTCCAACCAGGATAGAATATAATCTTCGTTTTTCCCCCATCCGAGCTACACCTCCATGGTCGCGATTTTTTTTACATCTGGTGAATCGTACAGTCCGTGGAGTTCTTCATTATGTAGTCTCCTCCATTCTCCAGTCATCTCATCCCGTTTCGACCCGTATATCTTTCTCAAGACCTTATTTTCAAATACACGTAATTTATGTTCATCTGCTATCGTACTTCAACTTTAGCAATCGTAAAATATTACCGGTAGAATAACCGTTCTGTATATTTTCAATTTTAATTTCCTTGATATTAATCGCGATAAGTTTTTGGATCGAATAGAAACATGCGTTGTCAGATGCTAAGCGACATTTTATTTCATCCGTGGCCTCGTTTTTGCTTGTTATGTATGTAAGGTCCATAAATAAATATAAATTAAGAAGGAAAAGAATGATATTTTGATGTTTTGCAACACATTGTTTTCTCTATTTGTCAGAAATGAATTAATCTTGTTTAATTATTTTTAGTGTTATTTTTCATTCCAATGCTAATTTCCTTTTTCCTTCACAAAAGAAAGAAATGAGGAATAACTGAAAGATTTTGTTAAGATTCTCAATGAGTTTAACATTGCAGGCACACTGTAAAAAGTGGAAACACGAAATTGATGAAAGTTACTCCGCTTTATGGAGAAATTAAAGTCGAAAATTAGCGTTTTGTTGTATTTACTCTTAAACGTGGATATAGTGTAAGCCTTTTAGTGGAAAGATTGGTCAAATTAACTCCATTTTAAAGTTAAACATTTTCTTTGTAATAGCTTAACGTTAACTGAAAATGGGTTGAAACTGGCCAAAGTGATTTGTCCGTGAAAGTTCAACTTATTTTACGCTTAAAACTCGGTCATTTTCTAATCGAAGTGTAACCTAAATAGGCAATTTTGAGGTTACGTACTTTTGTGGATGAAGTTTAAGCCTTAGTTGGATATTTTATAATCCAGTAACAGGAGTAGTGTTACTTGCTTTTCACTGAACACCCCGCCATTTTGAGTGTTTATATTGACTTTACACTGTGAACAGTAAATAGTTGACTGGTGGACCGAGAACGGCAAGGATTGCATTGGCGGAAAGAAAAATTAAGTTACGTATAATCTTTGCACAGTAGCAAACGTATCTCTCCTTTTTTTCACGAGACATTCCTCGTAGTAAAATCAAAAACGTGTTAATGATTAATATGCTTCGCTGTAAAACCCTAGGTATAGCTATCACTCGGAAAGCCAGAAACACCAACTGTCTTCGTAGCTAAATGGCAAGAGCGTCTGACCAGTGTGCTAGTGGACCCTGGATCGAAACCCGACCACATCAACTTATTTCTTCTTTTAATTTTTAATTTTAAAGAATATTACCTTTTATTCTTTTCTACTTTAAAAAATGCTCTGCTTGAATGAAATACGTTGGAACAGTCATATATATATATATATATATATATATATGTTAAAACTTTCAACCGAAAACTGGCTGAAGGTAGGTTAATCAAAAAAGTGGAGGCAGCTCAGCTGCCTCCATTTTTTGGATGAACGTTGTGCCTTCTATTTTTACAGTGTATACCGCTTCATAAATTTTAAAAGAATTATTTATTTTTCAATTCATTGTATCGTAATATTTTATTACCTAAAAATCTGGTACATTAAAAAAAAACAACTAATTTAATGTTGGGAGCTTCCATCACATAATATGTTCACTTCTACGTTTACTTGGGTTCTTCACGGAGTTAAACATTTTATTTTCCTTTAAAAAAATGATTTACTAAACAACACTGAAAGTACCGAGTGGCCGTGGTTTAGTTAGTAAAGCGTTGTTTTCGCACTGGGGAGGTCTTGGGTTCAATACTAGCGACCAACCATCCTGACTGAAGTGTTTCTAGTTTTTGTCGTTAGTCTGATCGAGCAAGTGCCGAGATGATAGCTTCAACCTAGATCCTAGTCCATTCATTCCTGCAGCCTTTCCCTTACCCTATCCCAGCGTGAGTCATCGATACCTAAAAACCAGAAATGAATTCAAATCATTAGAAGTGAAAGATATAAGTTTTCACATATCTTGCTTCAAAAGTTTATCTTGATAAAAGAAATCTTGAAGGCAGGAAATAAAATTTTACATTAGGAACAGGGAGTGGAAATAGGTCGATTGCGTGGGGATGGCGTCCCCTAGTGCCACAAAAGTATTTGAACAATAAAATAGACTTTAACGGATGCTACATTTCAACTCGAATTATTTATTTTAGTTTTATTTATTAATAGAAAACAGACATCTTAGATTTGAAATAAGGAGTTCAGAATTCCACGTCTTAACTATGTGTACTAGGCATGTGTCCCTTTATAAAACTACGGATGTTTTCTCGCCTATTAGAAGCGAGGTTCCTAATAATATCTGTCATCTTTATTATATAGTACATAATAGAGCACAAGTGCGATCTCAGCTTCCAAGTTACAACAGATTATATTAGGAACTAGAACTAAATGTACCACAGCACAAGGTTATCCTATAAATCCCATACCTTCATTTAATATATCAACAAGAATCCCAATAATTGCAACATCCACTTCCAAATATTACGATCAAATTATTGCGTTATCTAATTTCACTCACAGAAGTAATGTACCCATCTGAAACGCTACAAGGCTCTAGTTTTAAAGGTACTATTCATAATAACAATAGAGAACACTTTTTTGAGTCTCAAACAGAAAGAATGGTGATTCTTACAAATTCAAGAAGATAGTCTTTGTCTAATGTATAAAATATTAAGGATAATGAAAGAAACCTAATTATTCTCAGTAAGCTGATAGAAAGTGCGAAAAATCAAAAGTTATGACACACTGGAAACTTTATACAGGGTGGTAATATAATGGATTGCCAGATTTTAAGAGATAACAGTATATAAAAAATAAGGAAAAAATTAATAAAAGAAACTTTTTAAAGACATACTTTTTTTAAACAATTCGTACTAAAAAGTAAAAAATAATTTTGTTTATGCATGAATTAAACGAAAAGCACGGGGCGCGCTAATTGAAGTATTTATAAAGTGACTGTATATGAGAGCTCGCCTAATGCTTTTCTTTTTAGTCATGCATAAACATATTTTTTTTTTACTTTTTAGTACGATTTGTTTAAGAAAAGTGTCTTTAAAAAAATTTTTTATATCAACATGCACGGCAGTGCATGAGCCAAGTTCTTCACGTCAGAAAACGTCAGCACTGCCAGAAGCATGTTATACAGGAACAAGAGTTTATGGCAAAATCGACGATTTGGGGGCCCCGTAAGAAAAAAGATGTTAAAGATAGGAATATGAGCTTTTGCCGTTAAGGAGATATGGTAAATATGTGCAGATGTACAAAATTTCATATTCGTATCTCAAACTATGTTCTAGTTGTGGACCCCTGAAATTGCACATTTTAGGCTAACTGACTCACTCACTCACTCACTCACTCACTGACTGACTGACTGACTGACTCACTCATCATATTGTTTAGGGTGTTTGGAGTAAGCTAGAAACATGAAATTTGGTATGAAGGTAGAGGATGATAAGTAGATAAAGGAAAAATTCCGACATTTTGAAAAGGTCGCCATCTTGGATTCAAAATGGCCGCCAAACCTAAAATTTCAAAGAATACACAGCCTAAACGGCTAAAGATAGAACAGTGAAATTTGGTATTTGGTTACTACATCATTGGTAGCAAATTAAGAAAACTTTTTAAAAATTTGAAAAAGTCGCCAACTTAAATTCAAAATGGCCGCCAACCCTAAACTTTTAAAGAATACACAGCCTAAACGGCTGCCGCTAGAAAAAAAAAAAAAAAAAAAAAAGTACAACATTATTTGTAGATTATGAAAATATTACAAAATATCTCTAAAGACGCCATCTTGG
>JAGDQP010070970.1:0-10692 GCA_022664845.1 Lepisma saccharinum
AATGGTGTCGATGAAGAACCTTTGATGAAGGTCTGCCATGCGGGTGTACCGTGGGCACTTGGAAATTAATTTTAGTACTCGATTTTGAAAAGTTTGTAGTTTTTTCATGTGAGATTTCGCAGCAAAAGCCCAAGCAGGCACAGCATATGTGAGTAAGGGTCTTATTAACATTTTGTATAGAGTGATCTTGCTCTGGGCATGTAGGCGTTCAGAGACAAGAAGACTCTTCAGTTGCGCTAGCCTTCCGCTGGCTTTGCCACGTTGACTTTCGATATGTTTGTCACCTAATAATTTTCTGTCTAGGAGCACTCCAAGGTATTTCACTTGCTGTTTGTAGGGGATATCTGTGTTATTTAATTTAACGTGAGGAATCTGGGTTTGGCGGTGTTTTTTAGATAAAACGATGGATTCACATTTAGTGACCTTAACTTTAATTTTCCATTTTGTGAACCAATCTTGGAGTAGCTCCATATGGCGTTGTACATATATAATAGATTGACGTGGTTTTGTTGAGGAGGCATAAACGACCGTGTCATCAGCGTACAGTGCTATGTTTGTATCCTGATGTTTTGGGATATCATTCATAAAAATAGAAAAGAGATATGGGCCTAGGATGGATCCTTGAGGTACGCCTGCTTTGATTGGTCTGGTTGGAGCGATGAACTGCATTGTGAGGGTGCAAATTGTTTCTCGTCTGGGGATTTCAGTGGCATTCTGAAAGTGTGTTACCTCTCTATCCACACCGTAAATGAAAGATTTTTTTATATTTATTGTTTCTTTTTCTGTTTTAAATAACTGGGGTGTTTATTGTGAAAACCACAGATGTCAAAATGTAAAAAGAAAAACAGTAGCTTTGCACTTCAATCAATAGACCCCTCTGTTCTCTGCATATTTCACGAATAAATTGCAGAGGTAGTCTTATTTCTTATGTATCACTGCATATTATACCGGAATCTTACAGTTAGTGCATTTCAGCCAAAATTATGGACTTTGGAAGGTTTTCTTCCTTCCCTGAAAACTTATATTTTTTGACTTACGGTTTTTGCAATCAACTTCTCAATTTAAAAAAAAAACTTTTTCGGAGAAATAATTGAATTAATATCCTAATGAATAGGTCAACTTTGAATAGTAGGCAGGTTTTGAAACTGAAATTTTCACAAAAAGAAACGCTTTAAGTTTTTTTCTAACATGTTGTCATTCTTTTTGTCTATTTTATCACAGTGATGAGAGGAAACAGGAAGGCTCCACATATTCACGAAGCGGAATGCCGTTCCGGTTTGCTCCGGTCCATTTAGATAGAGCCTGATAGGCAATGCGTGGAAGCACTTAAGTGAGGTCGGTTACAGAACGACCAGCTGTTTCGCTCGCTTACTCGGGAGAACATAATATAGCAGCACAAGTCTTAACTAAGAGAACTGCTCCAACATTTACAAGTGGTATGGTGACCGGCTTCAGAACTGAAACCCAGGGCTTGCTGACGAGCTAAACATGGTTGTGGTAAGTAATTCCGTTAAACGTATAAGAAGGTAAGTGCAAAACCTCACAAGTCCACGTGATCATATTTATTTGTCAGATTGATTGAATTGTTATTAACATCCTAAACGAGTGGGTGAACTTTTCATGATAGAACGTCCAAGCGCGCGTCCTGCCGGCAGGACGCGAACCATTCATTATCACAGTTTCTGTACGTACTACCCGTAGAACGCAATGTCCTTCTGGTAGGACGCTTGGACGTTATATTATTAAGATCGGGACGTACATCTTTTGGTAAAGTAAAATCCGAAACATTCCGTTCAATAGACCTCGGCGGGAATTGAACCCGCGACCACGCGCTCACAAAGAACGCGCTACCTCTCGGTTACTTCGAGCTCAGTTTTCTTTAAAGAATTGAGTATGATGTTTTCCTGGAGAAAATGTAAACTGGTTGTTGCTAAATGAGTCAACCATTCAGTATACTTGAGTTAAACCCTATTTCATGATTTAAAAAATGAAATTAAAATTGGACATGTGGGCTTTTGACTAAATACGGTGGATATGTCAGTTTGAGTGCAGTACATTCTGCAAATGTGTGTGTTGCGATTGAATTGAAAATTAAATAATTTATGGTCTATATTCAATAATTTTAACAAATTTTTATTTGCAACAACAATGTCTGAATTTAAGTAAGTATTTAACACAAAAAGAACATAATGTTATGGTATCTAAAAAAACGCTTAGCAATCCAATATGACTGGTATCTTCGTATTCCAAATGTATTATGTATCGTAGCAATATATGCAACTGTTTGGACAATCATACTCAACACTTTTTGATGGCATGGGGTAATGCCAACATTTATATTTTAGAATTGTGTAACTTGTAAATGGTAAATCCGAAATTCATGGGAGTGGTACTATTTCTAGATGAAGAGGTTTTCTGTTACATTTGGAAGTTGATTTTTTTTTTAAGCTTTTGAGCTTTGGTAATTAAACTGAAAGATTGCATTTCAGATTTGGCTTTTAGAGATCACAAAGTCTTGACATCGTTTCACACCTTGAAGTAAAAATAATGTTACTTAGAATATGTATTAATGAGATTATTTTTAAAAAAGTAGACATTAATAGGAACGCGCAAAGGCAAATTGTCAAACATGTAGCCGTCGGGGAGCTAAAATAATAAACCAGTGTTACAATTCCATAAAATTCCAAATGATAGGGTAATTCCAACAGTTACAAGTTAAAAGGATTTGTTTGTTGTAAAAATTTACTGATGAGGTTTTCAGCATTTCCAGAGTTAGGAACACGTTGACGATCCTTTGAAATTGAAGTTCTAATCATTATACAATATTTCCATTTTGATAGGAGGTTCTTCTCTTTCATTTTACTTGTATGATGATATTATTTAATCTACTTCATTCATTGCAATTTCTTACAAGTAAACCTATTGACGGTTCATAGCGCTTTTTTACCAGACTTGGAAGAGGACTCATATTAATATCACATCTCATTATCTCCCTCAGAAGCAAATTTATGACAAAACTGACTTCACCAAGGTATTTCTGGTAAAATTCTAGCCCAGATTTATATATTATATGACCCAATTCTCATTTTTTTTTAAAATGAGCAAGATTCAAGATGAACTTACCATGATGAACTTATCCTCTAACTGATAGTGCATTCCACCCAGTATCCATTAATGCGTATTTGTTTTCCACTTTGAAGAATTTTACAAATAAACGCGTGTTTTGGCCACTGCGCCCGTCTATATGGACGAAAGCACTTTAAATCATGTTTTCTGGAGATTTTGCTGATGTACCTTATATTCCTCTGCCAAGTTTGGTCGAAAAAGCGCTCTGAACCATCGATGCGTTTACTTTACAGTGTTTTCTCCAGATGGACGCTTCCTATTCATGACAGTTCGACACTACCACAAAACGATAAATGTTATTAAAGCATTGGGGTTTCTGTATCAAGTGACAATCCATTTTTCACTTTCCCCCCATGCTTTACAGATGTTTCGCTCAATATATCTTTTTTTTTTTTTTTGAAAATGTGTGTTTCTATCAATGTTTTGTGTCTAAGTATGAAACAACTGCCCAATTGACCGTTTAAGACTGACCTGCCAAATATTGGCGTACAATTGAAAAAAATATATTATCCTTTGTTTACCAATATCTCCAGTTTTACCAAAGATATCAAGGTCAGAATATTATCAAAATGAATCTCATGGTGTTGGCTTTTCATCTGAAGGAGTGTCACCAGCACCTCAGGGGCTGAGGAAGAAAAAAAAGTGCCAACATTTACATCTTCCTCTGGTTTTATTCTTTTTCAGGTAAATACTCACATTTGATATTCACTCCTACACACATATTTCTTACTAAAAGTAGCTTTTTACCGGTCTATTTTACTTTTTCAAAGAAGGAGTACACAACAGAGAAAAATGGCGAAGTTTTGAAACGTTACCGTATGCTGCCATAACTATTATGCCATTCTTCAGTACTTCTCTTTTAATATATATTCCATTCTTTTCAATGATATTGTCTTCACTTTTTAAACCATCACCAATGCTTTTCAAAAAAACAGAGCTAAAACGGGCCACCGGGTCGTCAGGTCAAAGATTTTTTTTTTTCTTGGGACTCGGTGTGACCCGACTTTGACGCTGTAGCCCGGAGGACGAAGCAGAGATTTAATTCTTTCCTGATACACTGTTGTGTTTGAACATTCTTCCTTTATTTCAGGGACAATTGGAACCTGGGGTGTTACTTCCCAGAGCACGAAAAATACGACGCCGAGAAGTTCCTAACAATAGTAATAAAATATGGAAATATTTTCATTTCCCCGGAAAGAACAAAAATTCCTTCGGAGGTGTGCAAATATCCCCCTGGTAAAGGATATTCTGAAGAAAAAATGTGTTTGAAGTTTTAAATAGTGTAAAAGCATAACAATAATTTAAAAACTCTAAAAAAATGAAGTTTCTGTACATAAGATCACTTCTCAAGGAATATCACAAATTACAATATTGATTGATTCATCATACCACAGGAACAAAACTATCACCGGGTCAATATTCGATCATCGGGTCGTCGAGTTGTCAGTCTAGTGATTCTGGGTCAAGATCGGGTTCGGGCTCATTCGGGTCAAGTTTGGGACCGGGTCAATCGAGTCATTCGGACAATACGAAGAGACTTTTCTTTTATGACTGCAATTGAAAATATATGTCCTAAGGTTAAAATTTAGCCTGGGAGTAATTTTTTATTGGTGGCATTTGGCCCCCATCTTGGAAAATGGCGAACGATGTTCACTTTTTTTATCATATCTCGATAACTATTGGAAATATGAAAAAAATGTTCCAAACAAAAGTTAAAGATCATAAAAAATACATATTTTTTGTCCTTATAACTTTTGTCCGATCTCTTACGGTTTTCGAGAAAAACATAAATTAAAAATCGTATTTTTTTTCTTTTCTTTTCTTTTTAGTTTTTTAGTTTTTGGGAGTTTGCTAAATATTACTTTTAACACGTAGATTAATCTTCAAGATGGGGAAGTTGATCAATCTTGATCAAGCCCTCTTGTCTGTGTCTGTTTTTTTAAAACTATAATAAGATTATATGTTTTATTAGGAAAATAAAAATAGTTCAAATTATGTTAGAATTATTTACTAATACGTATTACATTTTGATTATTCATCAAGTTTGACTATTTCCATCTCTGGTTCATCTATTTCCACTTCTGGCGAGTTTTCACATAACAATCCCTCATATTTACCACACACTGCTGAGCAAAGCAGGCCTACTCTTTTGCACTCACAAGAATCATACCAATTCTTACAATTGCAAGATATTATTAAGTGCATGATTTTCTCTGGTGCTGGCGGAAGAGTAGTTGGTATACGTTGTAGTGAATTGCCAACCCAACTCCATTCCCACTGACAAGGATCTAAATCATTCCCAATCCACTTCTGAACTTGGTTCTATACACGAAAGCTGTGTTGGGCAGGAACAGTTTATGCTGGAGGGTAGCGTGGCTAAATCAAAATTACTTTGCAGCATGCCTTTAGCAGAATAGTGATGGTGCATGCAAAATCTCTGTTCATCTAATGTTTTTTTTTTATTTACCATAGAAAGTAATGTTAAAATTCTCTCCTGCAACTGCAACTTGGTCTTTGGTAGCATCTCTGTCGTTTAAAACGCATACTGAATGTCTAAGCTATTCTTCTTTTTTAAATAAATTTAGAGACTCCGACAATTCATGACACAATAGGACATCTTTGACTTCACGATGGATCTCTCGTTTGTTTAAATATGTTGAAAATACTCTCTTTTTTACAACCAGATTGAGTCCTAAATAACCAAATGTTTTCATTAGTGGTTAGATGTCTGTATCCTGAGTAACAACAATGAGATGGGTGGAAAACAAAGTGATAAAAGCCTTCTTCCTTTTAGAATTAGATAAGAAATCAGACTGCGTGTGAGTAACATAAATATGTTCATTACATTGAACTTCAGGAACATGTTTTCTATAGCATAGCATGTGGGCTTCTCCTTTAGTTGTTGGGTAGTCTGGATAGCCGTCAAAGATAACAGTGTGATTACCAAAATGTGCATTCATATATGACTTGTAAGGGTCTACTACATCACAATAAGTAGCCCGTCTTGGCCACACTACACAATGTAAGAGGTATTCTTCATCGACGACATAAGTGCATTTCTGTTTAGGAATAATATTTTACTCCTCTTGTTGGAAAACACTCACTAGGGAGGGTTTTGTTGCTTCTCGCATATATGATTCATTGATAAGGACACCCTAAAATTAAAAAAAAAAACTGAAAATATATTGTATTTCAACTAAACAATTGATTAACTTCCTTATCTTGAAGATTAATCTACGTGTTGAAAGTAATTTCTATGGTAAACTCCCAAAAACTAAAATATACAATAAAATAATAATCAACTTTTTAAAGACATTCTTTCCTTAATCAATTCGTACTAAAACGTAAACAAATAATTCTGTTTATGCATGACTAAAAGGAAAAGCATCAGGCGCTCTCTCATATACAGTCACTTTATGAATTCTTGAAATGGCGCGCCCCATTCTTTTCTTTTTAGTCATACATAAGCAAAATTATTATTATTATTATTTACTTTTTAGTACGAATTGAGCTCTTTGAAGGGTAGTGGTTAGTTACACTAACCACTTTTTCTAAAAATTGTCTCGCCTCGTCGTGTTGGTGGTTCCGAAGACTAACCATTTCAGGAGTTCCTTGCGAGCATACTAGATGCCAGCACCAGTAATATTTTGCGAAAGTAACGATTCGGCGGGAAAAACATAGTGTGTCTACATGTGGTTGTTGGAAGGGTTCTTTGTGAAACAGCTGGCCGTAGTGATTGAGCTTTTAGACGGGTATAAAGTTACAAATAAAAACTTTATTTCTTATTCGGTGTATTATACGTTCATGCAGTATGAACTGTAATTGTATTGTCTTGTGTACTTAGAGACCACCGGAAATTTGGTGGTTAGTAGAGCTAACTACCGCGCACTCCAAACTGTGTCTCTTCAAATTACGAAGCTATGTCGCGCAAAATCCTTACAACAAAAGAAATAGAAGATTTCGTTTTAGAAGACATACCCTCTGGAATTGAAAGTGATGTAGGTGACTGTGTAAGTGATTCTGACCACAATCCCACATACGACCCTAATGAGGAAGCTATATTTGAGGACAATGCTATTGATTCGGATAGTGAAAGCAGTCTCAGTTCTAGTTCTGATCCCAATGTGTTCTCTCTGTACCCGTGCCCTCATCACACAAACAAGTGCCTGTTGTTTTGCCACAAGCACCTATCTGGAGTAAAAGTGAATCTCTTGAACCGGTTCCAGATTTCCTTGGAGAAGGAGGAGTATCGGAGCACATCAAAGACATTGATAACCTCACCGTATTTATTATTCCGTGTGCTATTCACAGACAAGTTGGTAAGTCACACTGCTTTCCATACCAATCTTTATGCAACTCAGATCGGAAAGCCCTTTACAACAGTGGATGAGGAAGAAATAAGGGTTGTTCTAGTAATAAACTTGTACATGGGAATTAAAAAGTTGCCAAGCTATAGGGATCTTCCAAATCTATAGAAGTCATCTTCTTCCAAATTGCATGTTTCGTATATTGCTCCCCTGATGACAGTGAAACGATTTAGTTTTTTGTTGAGCCATATACATTTGAATGATAACAATCTGATGCCAGAAAGGGGTGAATTAGACTTTGACAAATTATACAAAATAAGACCATTACCTCAGATATTAGAAAGTTCTTTCGCATACTCTTATCAATCTCATAGAAATGTAGCTGTTGACGAATCGATGGTGAAGTTCAAGGGCAGAAGAAGTTCACTGAAACAGTATATGAAGGATAAGTCAATAAAAAGGGACTATAAAATTTGAAATTTATGTGATCAGTCGTCTTTCAACTTAAAATTCCAAGTGTATTGTGGAAAATCTGAATCTAAAGTGGAAATGGGTCTTGGAGCAAGAGTTGTCATGGACTTGACAACAGAACCAAGCGGAAAAAATAACATTGTATACATGGACAACTTTTTCTCTTCGTGGATCTGTTCATCTTACTGCAAGGACAAAATATAACTGTGGTCCCAAGGCATAAGCTGATATGTCACATTTTAGCCAAAACGACTTTTTGTACCAAGGTGGTTCCCATAGTCGTCTCTATCTTGTGACAAAATCTGGTAAGTCAACGTAAAAAGTTAGCGGAGATACGGAGCAATGTCAATTCCTGATATGTCAGGGTTTTTTTTTTCAATTTCATTGTGGTAGAACATGATATGTCTGACATAACATGTTTTTTTTAATTTCCCCAAGACATAAACTGATATGTCCAATTTTCTTGATTTTTAAATGACGCAATTACACAAAGTTATCAACAATGGAGAAAAAAAATATGCGGCTAGTTGTTTTGTTAAAGGTAGAATCGGCTACATAAAAAGGAGTCGGCTATAAAATGAATTAGTTTCGATTATATGAAAGAAAAATGTAAGTATTTTGTTTTCGTTGTTTGTAGACGCAATTGCAGACTATACCTTTATTAACATGTTTTTTCTCTTTAAAAAATAACTGAAAAAACAGTAACAGTGTTCTTCGGCTTATTTTGCTTTAGTTGTTCAGAGAAACAGTGCGCATTAAACAGAACAGCTCACATTTTACTTTTTATCACCAACCTGATCATTAAAACATCAAAATGGACAATGATGAAATTCTGGCTATTTTAGAAGATTCCTGAAGTGAATACGAGATGCATCCTGATAGTAGTTCATCAGCTGATACTTTTCAGATTAAGAAGAAAAGGAACAGGAGAGCACGGTTAAGAATAGAAATGGAAACTTCTTGTGTAGGGACATCAGATCAATTTAAGTCAATGGGACACAACAATGATCCCGTACTAGGTAATAACTTGTTCTCCATTGCGGCGAGTAGTGGACGACTACAAACGAAGAAGGCTAAAAATTATGGAAAGGAATATGTTACCAGAATAAAGAAATCAATGGATGCTAAAGTGTTTTCACCACTTTCGTTCTGTTGTAGATCGTCTTGTGTGAAGAAAATAAGTGAACAGCAGCAGGAGGAACTTGTTTCAGTCATTTTGGGATTTAGGAGATAATAAAGTGCAAGATCAATATTTAGCAGATTGTTTAAGTATTGTCAATAAAGCTGTCACCCGAACAGGTCGGGGTAAAAGTGACTTGCAACATAATCGATTGATCACAGTTAAATACCATCTTCACTACGAAGAAAAGAGTGTGTCAGTGTGTAAGAAGCTGTTTATGAATACGTTTTCAATTATTAGAGGAACACTAGACGTTATTATTCACAAAAAGCGAGCATCGAACACAGGAATAATACAGTCTGATGCAAGAGGACATCATGTACCAGGAAAAATGAAAAGCACTGAGGAGAGGGAAGCTGTCGAATCCCATATCAAATCTTTTCCTTTGTATGAGAGCCATTATAGTCGCAGACATAACTCAAAGCAATATCTGCCTCCCAACTTAAATTTATCAAAGATGTATTCTTTGTACAAGGATGAATGCACTTTGCAGTCTCGAAAACCAGTTGGCGAGACCTATTATAGGGAAGTTTTACGTTCATTAAATATCGATATATCTTTCAAGAAACCATCGGTAGATACATGAAAAACTTGTGATGGATTCCATGTTTCCATTCGGAATTCAACAAACGTTGAAGAAAAATCTCAACAGGAGATACAGCTGAATGGTCGCCAAGATGCAGCAAATTTATTGTATAAGAAAAAGAAAGAAGACAAGTTGCTTGCCAAAACAAGGGCCGATACACAAACCATCGCATTCGATTTACAACAGTGTCTCTCAATACCTTCGTTGTCCTCGAACGTGACTTTCTACAAACTGCAGTTATGGACGTACAATTTAACTGTACAGGAGACTAAAGAAAATATATGTTTTGCTTTATGTGGTATGAGGCTATTGGAGGACGTGGGTCTAATGATATAGCTTCATGTATATACTATTATTTACAAACAGTGAGCTCGGAAGTGCAACATGTGATTTTGTATTCTGATTCATGTAGTGGTCAAAACAGAAATTCAAAGATGGGTGCAATGCTATCCTATGTAATTAATATATGGTGTAGTAAAAATTAATCCATTATTTTTGCATGACATTGAAGGCTTCACTTACCATAGTTAGAATGATCCTTTTTAGGTCACATATGCGCCGTTTTGTTCGATAACGTGTTGCCATTTGGAAGGTAATATCATGATGCCTCTCTCATAGAAGCCCTTGTCCCTATTGGCAAAAAATTGAGACAGTCGATGTTCACAAGCCTCTCTTGAAGCGAATTTTTCACCAGCAAACGTGTTCGCCATGGACAGGAACAGATGGTAATCACTTGGTGCCAGGTCCGGACTATAAGGTGGATGCATAAGAACCTCCCAACCAAGCTCCCGGAGCTTCTGGCGAGTTACTATCGATGTGTGTGGCCTGGCGTTGTCCTGGTGGAACACCGTGCCTCTCCTATTGGCCAAAGCTGGGCGATTGCTGCCTTCAGACGGTCCAATTGTTGACAGTATAGTTCCGAGTTAAGGGTTTGGCCGTAGGGGAGCAGCTCATAGTAGATAATTTCCTGCCAATCCCACCAAACACACAGCAAAACCTTCCTGGCCGTCAATCCTGGCTTG
>JAGDQP010070972.1:0-10691 GCA_022664845.1 Lepisma saccharinum
TATCACGAGAAATTACTTTTCTTGCACATCCCTCCTCCTTTTCCTGTACTCTTTCTAAGTATAGAATAAAGATAATCTTACTGATAAATCTGGAGAGGGCGGAGCTAAAGTAAATATTCGAGTGGGCCTCAAGCCAACTGAGCGCCGTCCTTGATGCATAGTAACAGTAATTACACCCGTTCCTAATCATAATGATTCAACAAAAAACTTACACTCATGGCATTACCTTCCCCACATAAAAATGGAACTAAATATGATGATGAATTTTAGAATTTTGAGATTATGTTTAAACTGGTAAACGTTAGGGTAAAAGTGCTAATGACAAGAAGTATAAGAGCTTTGATTTAAGAAAACGAACAACCCAAATCGTACAATCGAGAGCCGAGAAACAGATGATTTCTATAAATCCTCATGCCGCCATTTTGAAATGGACACCATCTTGAAAAAGTACTCTTCTGATATGTCCCGATTGCATTTTGCGTATCCTTAGAGTTAGAGAAACTTGGTGTGTAAATATAATTTATGACCTCTCACTGGCACTAAAATGTCAAAAATTACGACTTGGCTCATGGACTACTAAGCCATTGACGTCTAAAGGCAATTAATAAATCAATTCTTGCAACCCATATTAAGCGTAGCTCTGTTGGTAGAGAATTGGCTTCGCATTCGAATGACCTTGACTTAAAGCGAAGCAACTGGCCATCCTACATGAGGTTTTTCCCAGTTTCTCTCGATCACACCTGGCAAATACTGGGATGGTACTTTTAATAATGTCAGTAGGAAGTCCTTCCGAAATCCTCTCTCTTTTTTATTATTCTGGTGTTTCTTCCAATGTAAAATGGTCCCGGAGCTTTGTAGTTTGTTAAATAAGACGCGTATTATGTTTTCCTATATTTTACATAACATTGAGAAACATTCTTTTCACATATTCAAGAAAAACTTAACAACGTTCTCCACTATTTCTTAAGTACATTTTTGTGAGATGACTTTTTCCTCTTTACACACTAATGTTTGTCGTACTCTCTGATCGAATGAAAAGATTACGAAAATTGTCTACTTTTGGTTCTCTTGTAATAACGCTTTGCCCGTATGTAAGAGGCCTCCCCCAAAATAAGAAGAGAGAAACTGATTTCAGATTTAGGTGGAACAACCTCGACCGTTCCTAATCTAGTGACTCAACAACTGGACGGTCTTTTCCCTTTAGTTAGCCTTCTCCAGTTTAAGAAATCACCCCCATTTTCGTAGACGCAGAGCAGGTAGCCATGTGGTCTAAGGCGTTAGGCCAGCGACTCGAAGGTCGCAAGTTCGAATTCCACCAAAGATTTTAGATAAGTGTAAATAGGTCGAATCGTGACAGGCAGAAGTCAAAAGATACAAGACTGGCTCATACAAAATAAAGTTATGCACTTCAGACGCAGTCTGTCCTAAGTTTTAACATTAACTTATCTGAACTTGTTTGTAAGTTTAATTGCGAAGAAAGTCAAACTTCTTATTTTCGCTTTATGTTTAACTACCAAAGTATTAATTAGAAATTAAACTCCTTAGAACTCCTAAAAAAGGTTTAATGAAGAGTATAACAATCAGCATTGCTATATCTATTCAAAACAATGAAAAATAATCGATTTCCATGGAAGGCTTAATCGTTTTCAATCTTAAAATAGCGTGTCCCATAAGCGTAAGTCATAATACTTTTCTAGTACATTTGTATATGTTATATTTAGTTTATATATATGTTGGTTTTAGAATTTTCTTTTATTTAGCATCTAAGAACTTATTCTACAAATATTTTATAGAGAGCCTGTTTACCTATAATTAAAAAGTAACAATTGTTACCTCTATCTCATTCCTTGAAATCGTAGAGACTAGGAATAATAAAAGCTGACCTGTATCATTGCATATCCTCTTTAAATCATGTTTTCGCACTCCTTCCACGTTATTGAATGATTGAATTGTTGTTAACGTCCTAAACGAGCTGATAAGCTAGTAAGGACGGGATCTACAGTTTAACGTGTGCTTCCAATTACTTGTGTCCCCTCCGGGAATCGAACCCAGGATCTCTTGATTACAAGACAGCGAGCGTTACCACTCACACACAGGGGGTACTCCTTCCATTTTATTCTTAATAAGAACACGCTTTCCATTTTCAGAAGCGTTTCTGTTTTCTTCTTCTTATATTGTATACAGACGATTGAATCATTCATAACTCGTCGTAATGTCTACACAGACTCTTTACCTTTAAAAAAATTCAGGAAATTTTACCTCTTTGGTCAAGATATGAGACATTTCGGACAAAAAAAAACCTAGTTCATTATTTTGAAAGAATAAAAACATGTTCCAATATATGATTGCATTCTCATTATACATCGTCTGTTCTCCTGATTTGAAGAAATGGACTTAAAACAAGTGTTCATAATGGCTAGTGAAGTTTAGCAGGGATTCGAACACGAACATTCAAACCTGTTTTTGCCTGTTTGCGTCCAAAGACAAAATGTTATAATTTTGAGGGGCAAAAATTTAAGGATAGTCAAAATAATTATGTTCCCCTCGCCTAACACATCATGCAGCTGATTATATTAGAAACAATTGCCATCATCATCATTATGATAATCATCAGTCTTCGGTTGATTGCGTTAGGCCCTTCATGGCACATAAGGTAGACCAGGGCTATTTGAGTATAGTAAGAGAAAAATCAAAATTTCCCAAAACCGACGTCCTTTAGAGTTTAAATAATTATGCCATAATCTACGTACATTATTATAGTACAACATATTAAAGAATAAAGAACCTATTAAATCATGGAAAATCTGTAAACGAATTTAAAATAAGAATGACAGAATTCGAGACTAGTATTAATCACGGGGCTATTTGGGTTGCTCATGGGGCTATTTGGGTCTTTCGCTGTACCAACATGGTTTACATTAATCACATTAGCGCTCATGTATATTCTTAAAGTATACCCTTTTCTATATAATTTGTGAAAAACATAACAATAAACATTTCCCCTCAACCCTGTTTGTTTGAAAAAACTCGAACCAGCGAACAAACAGCTATATATTAACGTAACCACTATCTGATAAGGAAACATGACAATCCGGTGGTAGATTGTTGACGAATTCTTCTCTCATACACTGACCTTTAAAAATAAATGGTGGGATAAATTGTCCAACTGCGTTGCAAGTGACTATCACAATGACATTCTCGCCTCTTTCGACGCTATTGAGAGCAACCACCTCTTTTTCTCCTTCTTGGCAATGACCTTGCTTTTGTTGTTGTTAAGAGGAAACTCTGTTTCATCCACGTTGTATGTTCGTTGTGGTTTTGAGTTGACACTAATCGTCGAAGTAGCAGATTTCAACAGTTGAAAAAATCAGTCACTGCTTCCTTATTAATGCCATCAACACGAGCCTTTGAAAGTCCCTCAGGCTTTCGTAATGATAATTTCGGATGTCTTTTCATGAAACTTGAAAACCAATCTTCACCAGCTAATCCTTTGTTTCTCCAAGGATACGAAATTTGATTTATTATTACAAATCGATGAACAGCTTTACGAATCGTTTCAGGGGTGCAGCCTAGTCTTTTTCCCGCGAGAGTCATAATTCGCAACACGAACTTTTCCTCCTGTTCTTCTGTCAGTACTGTGGGGTGTCCTATGGCTTTCGGTTTTGCACTTTGAAATATTTCATCATTATCACCCAAGGTTAGTCTCAACCTTTCACCCTGCACTTTCCTTCGCAAAGTTTCAAATTAATATTGCAGAGCTACGCAGAGCTACAAAGCTCCATGTAAACCCAAATCACATTTTGTTACACTTTGGATCTCCTTCTCCATGTCTTCATTATTTCACTCGTTGTATTTATGTTTTGATTTGTATGTCCGTATCATCTAAAAAAAATGTTTTGTTTTACATACATGCATCATGTAGACTAAACCATAAATACAAAATTCAAATTCATAAATTAGATAAATTCACATAAGTTTACACCTGACTCAAATAGCCCTCATTGACTCAAATAGCTCCATTTTTCCGACTCAAATAACCCCATTGTGCACTTGCTTACGTAGGAACGTACTACTTTCACATGAGATAGAGGAGAGCAACAAAAACGGCGTTTATAACATGCATATGATCTGTTTTACACGTACGGTAATAATTTTACAAATATATGCATTTACACAGGTTCAGGACCTTATATCCTACAGCCACTATTTTATATCAGAGCAAAATATGAAGTATTGCAACTCAGCTTGCTCAGAATAGTCACAAATTCACAGCAACTGATAAGAAAGCAGCAGATCAACGACATACACACCCTTCCCTTTGCCAACTAACTCACAACTGAAGGCAGGTTCAGCGCACTGGTGCGCATATTAAATGCGCAGTGACATTTTTTCTTATGTTTGACCCACATATCCCCTTGACTCAAATAGCCCCGGTCTACCATATGCCTAAATTCCATTCATCTCGTTTTTCTTTACTAAGTTTTTTCTACACCTTCTGAAGAAGTTGCATCCTACTTCCTTTTCTACCTTTTCTTCAACCAGACTTTAAGTTGTTTCCTTCTATGTACAGAGAGAATAAAATAAGGTAGTTGTTGAAATATTATTTTAGAAATCCCCAAGTAACTCTGCTTGGTAGAAGTGTACCAATATATGATACCTCACACGTAGAGCAACTACATTAGTACATTTAAAAGAAATGAATCGAAATTGATTTGGTATCGGTAGTACAGCTTTTAGGACTTACAAGGAAACATCCCCAATTGACACACTCAGATTTGAATGTAATTTTTACAGTTGATACTTTTCAACGTGAAATTAATAGTTCGTAATTTCCTCTAGAAGGAGCTAGGAGGTTGGACAGTTTTATGATTTCCTTGTAAAATGTATTGGGTCATTCAAATGGACTATATAATATCTACAGATTTGAAACAACATGAACGTAACCATATCAAATGTGAATGGGTTCAAGTACCGCATCTCTGATGCATGATACTTTCTCCGTCCGCCATCTTCGATTTAACTTTTTTTTTCTAATGACAATAAGGGCAAGTGACATATCAAATATACTTGCAATTTTCTTACAATCTCACTGGTGATATTAGATTTACTATATTTATAACCGTTATCAAGTTATTGCATGTTACATTTTATATTTGGTATGTATAGAATTCTCCATATAATTTCTACAGGTTATGCAGAATATGAAGGTATCCATATGCAATGTGAATGAGACCAAGTTCTGCATCTCTGAATCATGCTACATGCTCCGTCCGCCATCTTGGATTCTACTTATTTTCTTCAAGTAAGAATAGTGGCAAGTGACATATCAAATTCCTCTGTAATTTTATCAGGAACTCCTTGATGCAATTGGCTTTTTCCTGTGAATGTAAGTATATAATTACTTTTAAAACAAAATTATAATCACATATTTCCCTCCCCTTTAATGTTCCTAGTATTGCCCCTCTTTCAATTATACTCTCTTAAATACTTACTTGTGACGTAACGTGTTTCTCAGATGACTTTCTCATCTTCATTCAATGCCAAATTTCGATGGCTCTTTAATCTCTACCTCGTAGAATACATTTGTCTGTTACATGCAACACCATTTTCCACGCGAAACGTTGGATCAATCCTTCCCTCATCTATTGCTTCATCGGTTCGCAAGAAAAGGTTTGTGTTATTCGTGCATCTCTCGATTTCCATTTCTATGAATTTTAATCTATCCCACACTTCACATTTTCATTAGTAATACTTTATCCGAAGCTCAATATTTCTTGTTTTTCAATGTCATTTATACTGCAAAGTTCTATTCACCAATTACCATTTTTTATTTTCTTTATCCCCAGTCTTTATTCTCCATCTCTTTGCTCTTCCAGCATCTTCAAATTAATTTATTCGAAAACAGAACTTACATATGTAGATAAGATAGTTTGCTATCTCGTAATTCCGACACATTTCTACGAAATGACGTCCTTTGGCAAATACCCTTCCAGGCGCAGGGAATGGAAACGTAGCAGCCACGGCTTTTATCTAGTCATAATACTGGCATTCGTCTCGCAAAAGGTGGCTGAGAGGTTACAAAACTTCGCGTTCTGTGCGATTGATCACGGAATCAAATTCTGTGGGGGTCGACTGAACGAAACAGTGCGGAGTGCATTTTAATAAAATTGTAGGACCCGTCATTAGAAGCTCATTAGCTTGTTCTAAGACGTTAAGAAATGCTCCCACTCGCCTCTAAAATCTTAGGTTTCCTTGATTTGTAAAACCTTAAACAGTATGGGCGTTAACAGAACTCGAACTTACGTGCTCTCACAATGCAGATTCAAACTTCAAAGCCAGTGCCCGTGACCACAAGGACCGACACAAAAAGCTCCGGAATCATGTTACTACTTGTAGTCTTCCACTCACTGATTTTCACACACACACACACACACACACACACACACACACACACACACACACTCTCTCTCTCTCTCTCTCTCTCTCTCTTCTCTCTCTCCCTGTCTCTCTCTCTCTCTCTCTCTCTCTCACACACACACTTCTTTCTCTTACAATAGCCTGGAAACACGTACTTTGCCTTGACATAACGACGGAAATGAAACCCAAATGCGATAGGGCACTATCCTCAGGAACAATTTGTATGCGTTTCATTTTCGTCGTTATTTCGAGAAGAAATGAATGTTTCTAGGCTATTGTATTGTTACCCCATGCTAGCATCACATACTCTTTTCTCTCACATTATTACATTTACAGCAAAACTGACTTCAGAAACGTATTTCTCGTAAACTTCTAGCCCAGAATAACGTATTACACGACCACCTTCCCATTTAAGAAAATCAATCGAGATTCAATATGGCGGAATTCAAGATGGCGATCATGAAGCATATACCCTCCACAAGGAAGCGCCTTCCACCCAGTACCCATTACTGTGTATTTCTTTTCCATTTCTTTCAACAATTTAAAAATATAATGGTATTTCAACACTTTTATATCACTCTCCACAGAAAAGAATCCGAGTATTGTATCAACAATTTCTCTTCAGTCATTGGCCAATGGCACCTAATATTTTACACACAAACTCAGTTTTTATGCTGATTTTAAATATGTGTATCTCTTCTAGAACTGAATGTCCACTTGAAATAGCGCTACTTGTTAGCAAAACAGAATCTCAAAGGAAAAATACACGTGTTTCCAATATGCGGTATCTCGTTCATTTCCCAGATGCTCCTCACTGAAGAACAAGTACAGAATAGTGTACCGTCAGAACTTCTTTCCTTTGTAATAACTATTTAATGAGAAATCGAGTGAAATTCAATATCGTTCTAATTATTCTTTGATTGGTATCATTCGCTTTCCAACGGAACTTAACCCATTTCGATTATAACCCAAGACAAGGTTCAAGTAAGTCGTCTAGGAGGTTTTAAGTTCAAATCCCATCTCTGGCATAGATGCTCGTGGATTGTGAAATGCACTCGTATAATCGAGACAGAGATGAGTCAAAAGTTACTAAAATCGTCCACACAAAATAATATTTATCAAATAAACACCAGATATGGCAGATTCTCCAACATTCTAAAGCATGCAAAAAGTTAAATTCTATTCCAGATTAAGGTCAATAATTTATTTTCGTTCTGCTTCTTGAACACAATCGTTCTTCCTTCTCTCACACCTTTGATGTCGTTATGATGGAATCTATATTTACCAAACGCCATTCTACTTCCCACATTAGAATGTTATAATTTATTTCCCACGGAGGAAACAGGTGCTTATAATGAAAGTAAATATTATGTACAAAGTTTGCTGTAAGATAAAAAGAGAACTGACTATTATTCTCTCACATGATTAATGTGCTCAAAAACATATCAAATCAAATCCAACAATATTTTAATTGTTTTAAATAAAATTAATGCTCTAAATGCCTCTGACCTAAATGCAATGGGAAGCTAATTTTTAAATCTGCAAGTACTGTCCACTAATTGACTGTATCTCTTGTTCTGCTCGTTGTCTTCTCATGTAGTTTCCAACGCTAGCATCAGAAACAACCATTTAAGAAGGGTCACTTGCTGCTCTGATGATACTTTACCATCCAGCTCTTTTTGCCATTAATATGAGAATATCTTCTCCGTAATCTTACACAGAGATTACACACAGAAAAATGGTTTAATGAAAAATGACTACATGCATTTAATCACATCCGTTTTTAGTCAAAAATGACTAAACAGCTTATTGTAATTAGCTACTTACGTGTAGTCTCGCCTAATCAAATTTGATGGAAACAGCCACAGGTATTGCAGGTTCTATAGTTTCTTTAATTGATTCGACTTGACATTTCAAGCAAACAAAAACTTGCGTTGAACCTGAAAGACAGATTCTTTTATTGTGGTAGAAAGTAAATGAACAGTATTTTGTTTCCGAACGTGGAACTAATTTTACGCGCATGCATAACAAACCATAGCGGCTTGTTCTTTTTAATGGATGCGGCTTGACATTTCAAGCAAACAGAAACTAAAAAAAAAAAAAAAAAAATGCTAAGCAAAAAAAAAAGATAGTGCAAAAACACCAACCTTGACTTTTATAACGATTTCTTGATGATAATTTTGATGATGATGATGATGACGATCAATATAATAACATTAATATTTAAATGTGTGAACATATTAACGCATGTTTCTACTACTTTACGCAGTTTCATTTTTTGTTTATATTTGTGGTCAACAGATGGCAGCACTCTGAAAAAGAAAACCTTAGGTACTGGAAGTTTATTGTTTTTATACAATCGGGTTTAATGTGAGTCGTTTTTACAAGTTGTAGAAGAGAGATTCGAACAACCCTTTAGTCCTTTAGGAGCTCAACATTCTAGTTCAATCACACCCACGAGACGATTAGATTTTTTGTTCATATAGTAATATCACTGCGAAATGTAATATCACTTCAAAGACAAAGTGTATTTTTGACGAATTCTTACTCAATTTTAACTACTATTTCCATTTGTTTTGCTTACATTTCCAGTCATATTTGAATAATCATTCGTACTCTTATCTAACATATATTGGGTATTTATTTAATGAAATAAAATGACTACAAGCCTTTCTCAAAACTGACACAAAATTAATCGGGGTTTAAACCAGTGGATGATTTATTCAAAAATGACTAAATTTATCTCGATTTTGACTAACTATTTTTCTGTGTTTAATACTGCAGGAATGACCATGAAATTTTATTTTAAATAATATTCGCTAATTGCGCCGTCTATTAGTAGTTGCTTAGATGGAATCGCTTTCGCTAGCGATGAATACCATTTATGATAATGATTGTTAGCATAATTTACTGCTGGAAACAAAGAGGCAATATTTAAATAGGTTTGAGTTATCGTGAATCATTTGTTTTAATCAGATACTAATGCGTTTGTATGTGATTTTATTTTAACAAATAAAAATGAGTGGCACTTGATGCAATGCTCTGGATAGAAAGCAATATTTACTGTGGGGAATAACAATAATCTGCAAACGTGCCTGAGTCAGTTGTGATCACTGTCGAGAGATTAAGTTCTCAGTAAACCTATGTGAGTAAATTGTTAAGATCACTGGCGAGAGATTAAGTTCTCCGTAAATCAGATAAAGAAAAAGGTTGAACCACTGGCGTGGAGTTAACATTCCTTAAGTTAATCAACTTAAAATAGTGACAATACTTTTTAAAAATTTCCACTGACGTTATCATGCATAGGAATTCTCCGATCGGAATTTAATGATGTCATGAGGTTTCCATGAATTACAGTCGACAAAAAAAAAAAAAAAAAAAAAAATGAGATCAAGTGCCGCAGTACATCCGGTTATCTGATGACCTCACGGCAACAACTACAGGATAAAATGAAATGTTGTCATTTCTCAAAGGATAACGTTAGTATGAATCACTATAATGGAACGCAAACAAGTATGCGGGTGAAGAAAAAGCTACAAAAAATCTCGCACATTTTCTTTACATCTCAACAGCATCTTTTAAAATATTTGCAGGTTTACCACAGCAAAGGTACAGAAATGTCATGACGAGGGCTCAAAACGCGGATCTCGCGCTTCCACTTACACCACGAGTGTTCTGCAAAAGAATGTTCACGGTAATGCTAATGCAGCTCCATCAAGCTAGCCCCTCCCAGTCCGGAACGAATTTCGAAACTTTGTCAGGATTTAGTGCTATCGAATCGCATAATTGAACGAATTCGTGCAGTTCATACAGGCTATCAAAATAGTCCCATTGTTGGGAGGGGCTAACTTGACACCTCGCCCCTCCCAGTGAGCACGAATCTGAAACTCTGTCAGTATTTTGTGCTCAATTAGTGCTGCACAACAACACATTTCTTTCAACCCACAAGTCTTAAATTAGCCCAAAATGTAGCCTCAACCTAAATGTGCCAATCGTCAAGTTAGCCCCTCTCAATCCAGAACGAACTCTGAAACGTTGTCATGATTTAGTGCTCAATTAGTGCTGTCCAAGCATGCTGGTCTGAAAATCCATGCTGCTCTGCTTGGCTGAAAAAGTAACCCAATTTTAAAGACCCTACTCCACTCATCTCGCCACATTACCAAAAAAACACGAAATTTCATCAAGATTTAATGCTCAGTTACTGTTCTCGAATCGCATAGCTCACCGAATTAGTGGCGTTAATACAGGTTATATGATTAGCATAGTTTTTTTTT
>JAGDQP010070973.1:0-10691 GCA_022664845.1 Lepisma saccharinum
TTAATATTTGCGGTACGCAATAATATATTTATGTGGAAGAGAGTTTATTGTGTGGACTGATTTCGCACCAGTTCAACTAATATTTGGAGATCATAAACCATTACCTTCAACGCTACATCCGAGGTTATTCCGTTGGGCAATAATCTTGCAGGCTAACATATGAAATATTTGATACTAACCAAGTGAAGGTACCAGATTGTCTGTCTCGCCTACCCATGCCAATTGCAACGAATGATTTCGAAGAGTCCAAACAGTATATTTTAGTAATTAACCAAAAAAAAGTTGCTTCCTCCTTTACAAGAAGAGTCAAGAGACCCAACGGAACTCGGATTTCAAGTGTATATATGGACGAGGTATTTCGACCAAAAATTTGTTATTTATGTTCCTGGAAACAACATATGAAACAATAGATCATAGTTTAATAATATTTCTCAATATCAAGCAACGATGTAATACAATTATTTTTCGAAAAATTAATAATTTTTCAAAAGTTCCATAAATTTTGTCATTACTGTCACACGTCTATATTTTTTCACATTAGTTGACAATTCTAATTTATTTCTTTTCTTTTCTCTTGATTGATAGTTTTTAATATCATCTTACTTAATATTAAATATTAAAACAAAAACAAATTACAAAATACGGAATTTATTACAATTAACAAAATATTAATTATCATCACGGAATTTCCTTGTCATTACCGCAACAAATAACAGCGTTACGGTAATGACTGTTGTGGTAATGACAAAATAGTAATATTCTTTAATTATAATAGTTAATTCCTAAGGTGACGGCACTGCAGGAATTTCGTGGAGAATGAATTATTTCACAATATGAATTATAGTTATACCAACTTTTAATATCAAATTTTGTGTTGCGGAAATGACATTCAAACAGTATACTCGCCCAAACACAGAGGAAACCGTTACAATAACTCTTAAATTATACAGCTCTGTCGACACAACTAACTCCCCAAATCGTGATTTACTTGTCACCTACTCAGTGTTGTCAGATAGGAAGATGTGAGTATCCGAATATTAACTTGTTGCGGTGATGACGGTCAAAGCCGAGGACAAGCATTCTCTAAATAATGGGATAAAGATTATTAACACGACAGCTTATTAATCATCATTATCGCGAAGAGTCCTCTTGTGTTTCCTCTATTATAAGGATTTTCCGACATTTCTCCGTGAAGAGAATAGCTGTGCACTTCCAGAATTTGTTGCTGGGACATGTTACGGTAATGACATTTGAGGGATAAAAGTTTAAATTTAAAATAATGAAAATACTCAAATGGGAAAATCCTATTTGACAAAAACATATAAGATGAAGGTGACCATGTGAAAGGGGAAAAGTAACAATAACAGATAACGAAAATTTTTAATGGACATGATTTTCTCCCCCAATCAAATATTGTCCCATATAACGATAGAAAGAGGCATTGCTTTGGATATGTTCAGAACTATTTGGCAATGATTTCTTGTTTAACTGATTAAAACAGAAATTACATTTTCCATCTGTCTTTCACAATGATTTATTTATTGAAATCTTCCTATATTATTATCAATGTTCTCAAAGCTTCTGCAGAGATTACAGGTTTCTGTTAGTGATTTTCGATGTGCAATTAAATGTATTATTGATTTCAATGACTACCCTTATTTTATCAAACTGGTTGGACAAAACGGGAAAAACTACATTTTATATGCAATTTCTAGGATAAACTAAAACAACACTAAAATATTTAACTATCTTCCTGTGTAGTAGCACATGGATGTAAACAAACACGGTAGACGGATTGACTGGCCCAATACAATTAAGCTGGGTCAACTTGACGCCGGTTTTCGATTCATCTTGCCTGGTGATTGGGAATTACTTGCGTCTTATTGGTTGGCCTATGCCTGGGTGTGTGGAAGCAATGAATGGAGGAAGTTCTAGCTAAGGAAGAGAGGAGGAAGATTCGGATATTTTAAATATGGTATTGTACGGAATGTGATGTTCAGTTGTTTTTATTAATCAATTACACCTGCCAGGTACTCATGGCTTGTGCTGGCTTCAATTTCAGGTCGCTAGAAGTAGATCCGTCTCCTGTATTTAGATCCATGCTAGTAGAAGAATGAAAGTTTCATTTGAGTCAAAAAGCATTCTGGTTAGTTGTTTATTCTACACAGTATATTCAAGTAAATTTATATCTCCCCGATGTAGATCACCCCCGCCATCTTGGTATGACCTTTCCATTGATTTACATGGGAATTGTTTTACTCATTTTATGCCTGTCAGAAATAGAATATTCAAGTTCCGCTTTCACGAATTTGTCTTGGTGGTTATTTTAACTTTTGTATAGTTTTGGTTTGTGAAATTTCTTCAAATATATAATTGTATACTGTATTATTAATAGTTTGGTATATAAATCACAATATGTCAAGGGGAAATTACACTGTTCGTGTGTACAATATTGCATTTCTACAAAATAGCACGAGTCCAAGATAACATGACGAGAAACTAGGCGAAAACAGAAGTTAAAAATTACGCTCCTGAGAGATATAAGACGAGTAAAACAATTTCCATGTAAATCAATGGAAAGTGCGTACCAAGATGGCGGGTATAGTCTACACCGTTAATGAGAGAGGAGAGCAAGACGTCTGACAAAGAAGAAAAATTGTATCTTAAGGCGCAGTCCTAGTAAGTTTTGCCGCCTTCTTCATTTTACATTGATTTTTCAAATTTGAGTTCTTGTAAACAGAAAACAATTTTCGTGAACTTAAGTTCAATATCGAATACCATTAGCTTTAAAGAAATGTTAGCAGTAACTTCAAAATAATGTAAATACACTTTTGGGATAGGATAGTGTCCAGAAAGTATCCAGACACAATTTTGAAATTAGGCCTACTATTAGCATTTCATTACTATTGGCATTACATAATTTTAATTATCTTTCATCTAAGCTCAAGCAGATAACATTCTTTTGTAACACAATAAGCAAAACAATAACATCAAATTTAACATACGTATCCATTCAATGTTTACAGTGTATCCCTCAGGGCAACGATACAGAAGCCAAGGCCGATTTCACCTGTCGTTTCCAGGTCGCTATTCCCCTCTCCCCTCCACACTTGTTGTCTCCGCAGTGCGGCACACGACGCAATCTATCTTTAACATCATCCTCATTCACACATGGCACTTTCTCCGCTTGTTTATGACGTCTTCTCACTGTCATGCTTCACAAAGCCAGATGAACGATTTGCCTGACTTCTTTTTGTGATCATGGACTCCGAATATTATTGCGTGTCGCCTTACATAATTATGCGTTAATGTTCTTTTTAGTCTTACGAAATTAGAACACATAAAATTTAACTAGAAATTGAGAAAATGGAATGGGTGGCAGACAGTCATTTTTTTTTCTCTTGCATGCACAAAGTTCCTTCAAAGTGTTTGTCAACAGAGGTCATTGCTTCATTCGTTCTATGCATCGCGGTGTCATGAAGACAGTAAAACGGTGACGCCCTCTTTTCTGCAGATAGTCTAGTGTTAGTTGGATGGGTTGCAGTTGGGGGCAAAGGTAAATGTATCCTCATCACTATTATGCTGTACTAAACGATACCATAATGCTATCTGACAGGAGAGAACAGTTAACGATATTTTGAGCTTTCATAACGATTTTCCATTATGATTCTGTTCATGGACTTCTGAACAAAGATCAACATGAAATTGAAAATCACGGACCATATTTCCGTCAAATCGGTACCTGAACCTGACCACAGAATAAAACTAGAAGCAAAACTCCTTATATTACCCGTAGTATGAAAAATAACCCGTGCTGCCATCTGACGGACTGGACCGTCTTGTCTGGAATAAGGTCTCGTGACTGTTGCAGGATCAACACACGAAATATTGTAAACGACGGGCCTACTCACATATTGTCGCTAACATCGAAGTTGTATCCAAAAACGTCGTTGCTGCACTTGTTATTGTTTTGTCGACAGCCGAGCTCTGGCTCACGTCATGACTTGTGAATACGCCGTCAGGAAACGAAATCAATAGGTGTCACTGTCACGTCATGTTAACAGTGTTAGTAGTCAAATAAGGAGGAAACTAAAAAGAAATATGGAATGAGGACTACCACTAACAATAATGAGAAACAAATTGCGACTTGTGAAAGAATATTCACAACACAACTTTCTCAAATATGTACAAGATTTACTATAATTGTGGTAATATATACATTGCTTAGATGAGAACTATTGAAACTAGAATTTTTTAAAAGAAAAACAACTTAAAATGTACTTAATAAGGGAAACACAGAGCAATCAGCCGTGAGCAGACATTTGATATAGGAACACCATTAATTTTCAGAGACAGGATTGCTGCGTAATACACAATAATTATCACGAAAGAATTATACAATAATTGATTGAAATAGTAATTCACGATTACAACTTAAACAAAAGAAAGAAAACTATGCCAGTAGCACATCTAATATCGGCCGATACCAATAACAAGCAATTTGCGTTAATAATCGATGTTGTTATTAGATATCTCTTCCGAACGATATCAGCCAATGACGACCGATATCGTGCAATGGCATCATTAGACAACAATATTTCCTTGAACTTCACATTTTTAAGCTCCCAAGTTGTTCTACATGTTTTCTGGTTTAAATAGAACATGTTTCTTAAGTTTGAGAAATAGCACTGAATGTCGAAATATAGTACGACAATTTCGATCTATACTGATCCAAAGTGGTCAACCATCAACGATATTCGCGTTGTTTGGTTAGTGTTGGTCCGACATAGGGTATAAATTAAGTCCAGTTCAAAATTATAACTAAAGAATATTTCAAACGTCGTAAGTTAATACTTGTAAATTGGTGTTAATGTACATTAGACTTTAGGTATAATTGTGGTAAATTTACAGGTGATAACGTTTTTGTTTTTTTATTTCTTCTAGGTTCGTCCATGAAACAAAGCTGATTTGATACTACCTCGAAAGGATGGAGTTCGTTGTAGAGGAACAACGTTATCAAATTTTCACCTGTACTTAGGGACAGAGCTGCCGACATTCATCAGCGGTTGAAAGATGTTTAGACACTCTTGCTGATAAAGTTTGGAAGTGGCTGCGTAAATTGAATGGAGGACGAGTAGCAACTAAAGATTTGCCAGGGTCTAACTGAACAACTAAGTCGTGCTATCACCCCAGAAAACATTGTTCGTGTTGAGGCCCTGTTCATGGTAGACAAAATGCGAACTGTTGTAGATGTCTGTGACCATACAGGATGCACTCGAGGCACCATCGAAAGCATTTGTCCAAGGTCAGTTCACGTTGGGTTCCTAGACAGCTAGATGACGACAAGACCTTTCACATGACAATTACCAGTGGTATTCTGATAAGAAATCATGCAACAGCCACAACACCAATATGCAATTGCTGAAGTGTGATATCGACATGGATGAAATGTACATTTCTCTGTTCAATTGTGAAACAAAGAGAAAGTCCAAACACGGTGGTGGAAACAACCCTCTTTCCCTCCATTCAAGGAGTTTTGCGAGATCCTAACATTTTTGTGCCATCTTTTGAGACAAAAAGGGATTAATTCTGCTTGATCCTGTATTAAAGAGACAGACAGTCATTGTTCAACTGTTGGATAAGCGATTACTTCCTGCAGTGCAGCAAAGTCAGGGTTTCTTCTCCACTAGAACAAAGCACCCCCCTTACCGATTCACAATAGCTATATTCTTTTTACAGGATAAGAACTCTCGATGATCGATTCGTGTTCTCCCACCCACCTTACTCACCCGACCTTGTCCCCAGTGACTTATGGCTGTTTTCAAAACTAAAGAATTCATTGCGGGACAGATGTTTTGCGTCCAAAAATGTCATCGGAAGTACTATTTTCCAGTGTCTGAAGCAGATCCCTTCCTTCCACCACCTCCCAAGAGACTTCTCAGACGTTTTTGATAGCTAATGACTGCAATGGTGTGTAGACCAAGACGTGCATTATGTTGGAAAGTACTACAGATATCTTTACTAAGTGGAGAAAGAAATTAGAACAAAATTTGCAAAATTCACACATAAATCATACTATTTTACAATCCGAACTCGAAACAAATATCGTTTGATAATCAATATATAAGTATACCTTAATATATATAAAAGTGAACAAGTTAGAACTGCGATTCTGCTACCAGTCGCAAAGGCGCTTGTGTCCAATAATGTTTATGCCAAGATTGGCGCAGCTAAGTTGTTAGTGAATGGAAACAATTTCAATAATAGATTTAAAAAAAATGGGCTGGGAACACTGAACTATTGCACGAATCAAGACTGTTTGAGCGACTCTGAGATAGTCTAGTTAGGACCTTTCGAACGACACCTTATGGTTCGTGAGAAATGTTTTTGGCATGTGTTGGCAACATTGACAACAGGGTTCCTGAGGAGAGGGAACATCAAACAATGTATCTACCAAGTTTGGTACTACTATGACTAAATTAATGGAAACAATTTAAAAAAAAGAGAGATAATTTTATAGGAACTTGACTGGCAACACTGGTAAGTGGGTTGCTTGGCAACGTAGGCTTCCTCATTTTTTTTGTATTGTGTCGAGTAATGTTTATGTCAAGTTTGGCGCACCTAGATCTAAGTGAATGTAAGCAATTTGAATAATTGATTTTTTTTAATATGGGCTGGCAACACTGAAGAACTGTACCAATCAAAGAAGTGACAATGGAATATTGTATTGTCCCCTGACTTACGACGCTGTGCAAAATTTAATCATTGTATGACGTCGGGAAATGAGTTCAATTAAGGGTGCAAGATTTGAGGACACCATGAACCATTGCGAACTAAAGAAAGGATGTAAAAATCGAAAACCTTGAGGTGGTCAACAGATTAGCGCGCTCGCTTTCTGTGCGCTTACGCCGCGTAGTGATGGACTCAATAAGGGTAAAAAAAACAACAACCTCAGAACAGAAAATGTTGTCCATCTTGGTTTAGAGTGGAAGGAGACGATCGCGATTTAGGTGTGACGACCTCCGCTCCCTGGCTTTATACATTCGTTAAGGGTAAATCCAAGTGGGTTTTCCCACCTTTTTCATTTTACGTCAATTACTCAAATTTCAGGAGAGGAAAACATAAATTAACTTTCACAGACCAAAGTTCGCTTCGTCCTTTAATAATGAGTACAATTAGTTTTAACAAAATATTAATAATAAACTGAGGATTGTGTGCAGACACTTTTGGGACAGAATAATGTCCGTCGCTAGTCGTGAAAGTTAAATGTATGAGAAATTACGCGTTAAAACTGTGACAATCTCTGATTCTTTTGATGTATGTTGATTCACTGTAAGTGTATTAGTTTTTTTCTTTTTTCAAAATAACCTCACGAAACCCGATGAATCATTTGTAATCGCCGAGTATATACAAGGTGTTGTAAAACAACACCGACATACCTACTTCACGAAATTCCTGATATGAAAATAAGATAAAAACAGTGTAAAAAATCGGATGCACGAATGCTTCGTTTCGACGCCACAGGGTTCCGAAAATGTGGGAACTCTAAAGCTTGTTAATTCCAATACCATTAAGAGTAGAAGTGAGGTGGTAGGGTACCCTCACAAGACTTGAGACCTGCTCAATCCAAATCTGCATATTCCATAATTATGCAATGGATGCGCAAGGGATGGCCCAAAGGAAGTACAGGATTCCCAGACATGCTCTGGAGTAAATGTGGATAGAAATAAGCGCGAATAAGACGACTTTCCGTAGGAGCACAGATGACAAACGTAATCACTGGCTTCTAACCGGAAAATGACAGTCTTTTTACTGATCAAAAAACAGCAAATTCGCTGAAATCTATGTAATTCAACCCTATTTGTTATGCAACCACTCTGTTTTGAATATTATTTTTTTTTCGCAAAGCAATCTGTTTGATATATCGACTAGCTCCCCATAAATTTGGCCCAGCCCCCATAAGATTTATTTATTTAGTGACAACACAACAGGCAATGGCCTAATTATAGTGTTGAGCTTTACAAAGTAGTAGTACAGAGTTTATTGACAATGGCATCTCTAAATTCTTTAGGCGACATAAAGCATACGTCCTGTACAGTACAGGATTGTGAACTGTACAGAATTTGTTATATATAGTACAAATTCTCCAGATTGGTGACCTCATCAAGATATTGGTTCTTGCCTTTTTACAGTGGAAGAGACCAGTATTATTAACGCGAGTTTTAGATGATGGGGACACGAAACTGTAATATTGAAACTAAATCTATACAATCTAACTTATTTTGAACGTTTTTTTTTTTTAAGAAATAACAGATCAGCGATGTTGCGCCTTTGTTCCAAGCTCTGAATATTAAAGTTCTTAATGACTGCATTGTAACTATCATAAGTAGGATAAATTCGAGTTTCTTTAAAAGTCAGGAATTTAAGAAATTTTGATTGGATTTTCTCTAATTGTTGACAATGTTTCAATTGATATGGATTCCAAATAGAAGAAGCATATTCTACCTTGGAGAGAACATAAGCATAGTAATTTTTTCCATTGTTGATATATTGTTGAACTCTCTTCCCATCCTAATTACGAATCCTAGTAACTTCAAGGCTTCATTTGTTATACTTGTAACGTGTGCGTTAAAAGTCAAAACTGACGCCAAGATCCTTAACTACAGTAGGTCTGTTTAGTACTATTTTATTAATGGAATAATCAAATTGATGAGTGGTTTTATTTCTATTAAATGATAATACTTTACATTTACTTATGTTGACTCCAAGTTGATTAATAGCACACCAGTTTGCAATATTATCCAAGCTTTGCTGAAGTCTTATGCAGTCTCCGATGGAGTTGACTTTTGTATTTATTTTGAAGTCATCTGCAAATAACATTTTTTTATTATTAGGCATATAATCAGGAAGGTCATTAACAAACAAGAGGAATAATAAAGGTCCTAGGTTCGAACCTTGAGGAACACCTGAGAGTGGCTACGGGCCTGATCTTAGGGAAATGGCGTCGCGTATTTCTATTGGCTACTAAACAAAAACGCTATTGCAAGAAAAACGCGCGGTTAGCCCATACACGGAAGTGCGCCCTTAGAGTTCTGTTTATCGTATGTCTGAATCATTATTTCCCTAGTAATAAATGTATGATAGTAATGAACAAGTGGATAATTACATAAATGCCTTTTAGTTAATATTGTATACAAGCGAATACCATGTCCAGATATGGCACCAAAATGATAAAGCAGCATAACTAATCCGCGGTGCTAAATAGAAAAAAATCGACGATAGACATCTTCTTCAGTACCTATTTCAGATCTGTAGCGTGAAGCGTTAAATTGTGGACAGCACAAAAGCTCAAGGTGACAAAACACATACAATATGTTGTTGACACATCATTTTTCAGAGTTTTTGCAATCTCCGCGTTCAAAAAGATCTCTCTTCATCATTTGAAGGAATGACTACATGAGAAATGGGTCAAGATGTGCTCCATTCTTTTTCCTTTTGACAAGTTTAGTGTCTCCGCAGTACGGAGAAAAAACCCTCGCACTTCGCCAACACACTCGCACACAGGCCAACAAACAATACACCACACCTTTTCGTACAACAAATGGGCGCGTAGGTCAACAAGCCCTGGTTCTTCTTCTGCGTATATCACACTTTCACTCACCTCAGAGTAACACTTACCCAACCACCACCACCACGCACTGAATATACGTATAAACTTCGTTCACACCTGTTGCCGTTAACTACAACGAAGCAAAGCCTCTCGCTCGACATGGATAATACGTTTTGGTAGTTGGTCTCCGTCGCCATGTTTGCTTTATTGTAAATCTATGTTGCGTTAACGCTGAACAGCAACACATCAACCCTCTTGGAAAAGTTTAAACCATCGAGCTCTATGTGACGATACTGGAGTGACTGCTTAGTGTAGAAAGACAGACACCAGAGCAAATATTTAAACTCGTTTGTGCACTTCCAGTCTAATCCAATGTGAACCAAATTTTCAGTTCGGATCAGTTTTATACGCTTCTTATCGCTTTGCGGCCCATTTGTTTTTATTTAAGTCTTAATTCATGAGCTATTCATTTAATAGTATACCAAGCTCTGCATATAATAGAAAATACTGTAAAAATATATACGTTTTTAGCAAGAATTAAGACAAAAATAAAAAACAAACCGCACAGCAATATCAAGCATAAAACACTGAGTTGGAAAACTGAAAATTTGGTCCATATTGGTTTAGACTGGAAGTGAACGAACGAGATTAACTATCCTCTCCGCTCCCTGGCTTCATATATTCATGAAATTTTCAATGACAGCGGTCAGTCCAGTATCGCTTTTAGATAGGGGTCATTGGTTTTGAACTATGTTCGCGAACACAGATTAGATTACGTACTTCGATTACGCACAGCTAAATCGTATCTAAAACGCGCTCAACATCTATTCGAAATTAATCTTTCTGTTAATTTGTAAAATATAATAAAATTTAAACCGGTCCAGACTAGCCTACATAGCACCGGCCCGTCGGCAAATTTCCCGGCTTCCTTTATTTTTCAATTTCTTTACCGACATTTCGATCTCGATCTCGCTAGGTTCGGGAATCTACGGTCTGCTGTATAGTAAATTATTTTGTTTTCCTCCGTTGTGTACAGTTTGTCGAAATAACTTTTCCACACATCGACAGTTTTAGTCGGATC
>JAGDQP010070975.1:0-10691 GCA_022664845.1 Lepisma saccharinum
TGGCTATCAGAACAATTGTTAAAGTGAACAGGAAACATTCTTGTAAAGATTTATTTAAACAACATAATATTTTAACATTATATGCAATGTTTGTATATTAGGTAATAAATTTAGTAAAAGAGAACAATGAATTCACGGTAATTAACGAAGAAATTCACAGTTATTATACCAGAAGTAAAGAAAATATACACAGAGTAAGTAGGAGACTGGAAGCAATTAGAATAAAGAAATTAGAAGGTAAATAGTTTAAGAACAGACTAAAAAAAACTTCTGGTACTAAAGTGCCCACATGACCTCAATTTCGATTTCACCAGTTAGAATATTGAAATATATATATATATATATATATATATATATATATATATATATAATGCCTATGTAGACTATAGAATCAATTGACCATGTTCATGCATTTCCAATTTTACGAACAATAAAGAATTTGCATTTGAATTTGAATTTGAATTTGAATTTGAATTAACCTTCATCGTCATGGAGTCTTCTTTAATGTTAATTTTCTGGAAGAGTTTTACTAAAAGTCTTACAAAAAAAACGAAAGTGTAAGACTTTTTTTGTAAGACTTTTAGTATATACAATCTCCAAAGCAATTAGCTTCATAGGTATCTTTTAGTACATCAATATTTAAGTCCCCCATCACAACTACCGGAATGTTATTTACTATATTTAATTTATTACACACAGTTGTACATTTTTCAATAAATGTTTTTCAATAAATGAAATCATCGTCGGGTTATAATTAATTACATAACGGAATGCGTGTCGGGAAATATTTTTCTGAATATATTAGTTAATAGAGTGTTCACAGATGTTCAAAATTCACGAATAAACTTTTATGTAAATACTATCGGAACTCAAATCTCCGAAGCTAGTGTAGATGGAAGAAAATGCATCAGGCTACTGTAACTTTGACTTTAAATCGCTCCTTGTTTCATTTGTGCCATGTACGAACAGTTTTTGAATATGTTTATTTTAAAGCCTTTTAGGCATCTGAGGCTCATGCCGGGATAGAGATGGGGAGTAGGTGTTAGAAGATAGATGGTCAGGGCCTATTTTGTCGGTACCATCCCAGCATTTGCCTGGTATGCCTGAAGAAAACCTCAGTCAGGATGGTAGGCCGCTGGGATCGATCACAGACCCTCACGAATGCTAAGTCAATGCTCTACTACGAAGCCACGGCCGATCGGTATTTTTACGAATAGTCGATGGACATGTTTATTGTATTACCTTGCCTAAACGTAGCATTCAGTGTATTTCGCAAAACTTTAAAGAAATCATTGCCACCAAGCCACCGCGTGCCTGTAATCATAGGTGTGGTTATCCAAATGAACCGTTACAATTTCAATTACTTATTGTTTGCAAGCGATAGTCACTGTAAACTTGACATTGAATTTTAATATTGTATTGAATATTGGACAATCAGTTTTCGTTTCCCTGTCTGAAATTAATAGGCGACTGTTGTCCATCGTTGACTGTTGTTGACCAGTCGAACAGTGGTGCCGACGAGCACCACATGTATTACTACGTACTGCTTCAATGTTTTAAAATATCGTGATAGTTCATATATGCGAGTTTTCTAAATTACTACTACAATTCTGAACCCGGAACCTGATTAGTGGTAGCTAAAACTACGGTTATTTTTCCAAATCCAATCATTTCTATATTCTCATTATGTTCGTTTTCTTTTACAACCAAACTTTGGAGTTCCGAGATTGAAGTTTCACGAAAATAAGATGATTACTTTCAAAGTGAAGCCGTATGTACTTCCTAGTGACACACGCACATTTTTCAGTAGTGTAATGGACAATTATGGATGAAAGTTCTAATTTAAGCAGGTAGCATCGAAAGTTATTATCGTAAAGTTAGTACAATCACAAAATCCAGTTAAGTTTCCAGTAACTTTAAGAAAGACACAATAAATAATTGAAATGGTAAAGATTTATATGAATCTCCTTTTATAGGATGTTCAGTTTCAAGGAAAGCTTCGTTTACTGAAGAAAAAATGTCCACGTAGAAGAATTTTTTTACGTTTTCACCTGTTTGGTTATTTTCTTTCTTGGTAACACTTGCACATATGTCTACATTTTCAGAGGAGAACTAAAGATACAATGTAAAAATTAAATACACCAGGAAAAAAGACATAACTGAAACATAATATAAGCCAAGAAGAATAATACGAGCAGAAAATCAGAAACTACAACAGACAAGAAATATGAGTCACAACATACGACCATTAAATTCAACAGACTATACAGCTATACATCATGATGTACAGAGTTCTTTATCGCAAATCAGCGTACATAGCGTTAATGTTGATGGTGAACATTCAATGCATCTGAACTTTCCACCCGTTAAACCTGAGTTAATCGATGAAAATATTTCTTGTATCAGTAGTGTATATTCTACATCTCATAGCATAAGTGATTCTGAAGATTGTGTTGTTAACTGTGATACCGAAACTAGAGTACTTCGTTTCAATACATGTAATGAAGTTAAAATCACTTTACAGGAAGGCATCATTGAGTAGAGTGATCAACACAATGTTAATTCTTCGGAAGCATGGTCGCGGAGATATTTCTGAATTTTGCAGGACTTTGTTTCACGCACAGTATAATAACGAAATACTTCAAATTTCAGGTGTTGAATGTTGTCACATTTGATTGTCTCGTGGTATCATTTGGCGGGTAACCTCAGATCAGGATAGTTCACATTATAGTAAGTTGTCTTTGTGTATAAATGTGGATGGATTACCCTTAACGCACAGCTCAAATAGTCAATTGTGGCCAATATTGTGCATCGTTAATGAAGTTCCTTCTTGTGTGCCGTTTGTTGCATTATTTCATAGTGAAAAGGAATCAGGTGATGTAAACGTATACCTTTCACCGTTAGTAAATTAAATGCAGAACATTATATCGAATGACATATTAATCGGAAATAAATATTATAAACTAGATTTACTGAAGTGTATGTTTGTATGTGACTCTCCAGCTCATGCATTTGTTAAGTGTATTAAGTCACACAATTCGCAATTTGCATGTAAAAAATGTTGTGTAGAAGGTGTATTTGACGGACGAATGGTATTTCTTCAATGCGACGCTCCTCTGAGGATGGATGATCCTTTCCGTAACCAATTGCAAGAAGAACTCACCAAGGCGTCTCCCAACTATGTAATTTATCACTAGGGTTGGTATCACAGTTTCCCCTAGATTACATGCACCTAGTTTTACTGTGTGTGCTTCGCCGGTTATTCTGTACATGGTTAAGGAGAAATTTGTCTGTACGTTTACGGGCTCGCGAAATAGAACTTTCAGAAAGCCTTGAATATTGTATTCCATGAATACCTAAAGAATTTGCATGGCACCGTAGAAGCTTGAAATGTTTGGATCGCTGGAAAGCAACAGAATTAAGACTTATTTTACTTTATATTGGTCGGTTGGTTTTAAGGCGTATTGTGAAAAATAACCTCTACAATTACTCCATGCTTCTGTCAGTTGTAGTTGTTACAGTGTTATACTCTTGTACGTACCAATGTTGACTTAGAAATGTGTACATACGCTGAGGCATTGCTAAAACAGTATGTTAAGTATTGTAAAACCTTATATGGTAGAAGTATGCTAGTGTATAATGTACATTCTTTGTTACACTTAGCAAATGATTGCAAGAAATACGGGTCTTTAGATTCGTTTAGTGCTTTTCTATTTAAAAGTAATTTGTTCTCGCTGTTAAAATTGGTGAGAGCTTCTCATCATCCATTGCAACAGGTGCTACGCGGACTAGAACAACGTAGAAAATAAAATGTAATACGCTACCTACTTCAGGTTATTGTGTTTTAGAACGTCATTCCGTAGGGCCGATTCCTACACGGTTTCTGAAGCAGAGATACAGCAATGCAAAAAAGTAATATATAATGGTTAAACATTTTGTGCCTCAGTCCTCAAGGACAATGTTTTTATACTACCTACTAAAGATATTGTAATATGCAGCAATTTTATAGAAAGGAATTCCCAGCTGTTAGTGGTCGGTAGAAAGTTCTTAAAATGTACATATATTTTCAATATCCTTGCAGTTCATCGCATGTTGGGGTTTTTGAAATACAACATTTGTTTTCATTGGATGTGTTTAATATGTCTGGCTGTAGAAAATATATAATGTTACCTTTAAGTGCCTCAGATTTTACATTCCCAATTTTTAATGTCTTCAAAAATACAGTTAAGAATCACATTATTCACACAGCGACATATTTTAACATTGTCCGGAATAAATTTAACTTCTATACTTAACGGGGATTTACTGCGAGATATGACGGTAGATGCGCTTCATTATCCACCAATACATCCTCGTTTTCCTCCGCACTTAAACTAGAATCACTGTCAGAATTATTTATATTTCTAAACTTGACGAGGACACACTGCAGGATATACCGGGAGATGATGATTTATAGCTTTTCAATATTAAACCATTGTCTTCCGTTTCCTGTACACTGGGCTCTCCGAAAAACTTCATGGTAGACGCAGTAGGAGGTCCAAATAACTTAACCAAACTTACAAAGAGAGTTTCACTAACGTTCTCTATCATGACTGCAACACAACTGAACAGTAAAATTTTAAGTAGGCCACTGAACACCTGTTTAAATAATAAGTCCCAGATTTTTCTGAACATCAAAGATGTGAAAAAAGAAATCTTCTTTGTTAAAAATAACAAGATTCAGGTTGCTCCATTAATTGTAAGAAAAGTCTCTGTTAAAAATAACGAGTCCCAAACTGCTCTTACAAACAAACGATTCCCCCTCTTGTTAAAGATAACAAGATTCAGCTTGCTCCTACAAACACACGGTCTTCCTTTTGTTAAAAATGACAAGTCCCAGCTTGCTCCGCGTGGAAATAAATCCCTTTGTTAGAAATATTGAAATGTCAATCATAGCGTATTATCTTCTTAGGGCTTCCGCCGACTGACGACAAGACAGTCGTACGACTATTGTACGACTGTCCTGTACGATGCAAAACACTTCAACGATAAAACTGTTTTGTCGTGATACCCGCGCACACTGGGAACAGATCTGTTGGCGGGAAAATTTGAACAGAAATATTTTAGGAATAGCATTCTTGTAAATCATTTTGGTATGCAAGATCACATTTTGTGGTTACCAGAATTTTCAGTCTAGGTGATGACGTCATATTGCACGTGGGAACTATATATTCTAATGGGCACAATAGGAATTTTTTTTTTCCAATGGACCTTTGATTGAAGCAAATCCAGAGAGTGAAGGTACAACTTTTAATTTCTAATCTCTTTTTTTACACAAAATTGCTGATTTGTTCAATTTTGGGTTATAATAATTGCATTGTATAATACAGAAAGAATTCAAGAAATAGTATTTGCATTTCGACTTAGCAGTTCTTCATCATATATGAATAAAAGTTTACAACAATAGTGATAATATGTATTATTCTTGAAAAGTAATAAACAACGAGGCATACTGCGGATGCTGCATCTGGTACAAGTGTTCCCTTTTTCTGGAAGATACTTGCGAGTTCCATAAGCTATGGAGTTCATTTTTTAAATATATTTCATGGCAATATACTGGCAGCTATAACCTAAGCCTATCAAAAGTCTGAAAGAATCAAGAAAATCTTGGAAAACCTGCCAGGATGGCTGGCGTCAGGACTTGAGCCTGCTTGTGTGTTCCTCAGTTTCACCGAGCGAATGTCGGTATGGCACCGTGACTAAGACATTGGTCGCTAACTGTGTTATTCCCCAACCTACCCTATTCCGACCTTACCCAAAGATACCTAAACGCAACAATTAAAAATTTCTGAAATGTATACATTGCGCCTGAATTATGCACATTTTGTTTCAAATCGAAATTTCAGGAGTTCGAGTCACTCTTCTAAATGGGGATGCGGAGTTGGACCAACACTTCGTACGAACAACAGCCTCTCTAGCAGCAAAAACCGGCATACGAGCAACACCCTACAGCAAAAACCTGTGTTGGTCGAACACCGTGTTGGTTCAGTGCCATGTTGGTCCAACGCCGGTTCTACGAAGTGTTGGTTTCATGCCGGTGTTGGTCCAACGCAGTATTGGTTCTACTCAGATGCCCCCCAAAATAATTTAAGATGATATTTTTATTAGGTTTTTAGGTTTTATATATCTAGGGCGTTGTCAATTTTATTGTTGGTCCAATGCCGTATTGGTAACCCTTCTAAACAGCCCATGCTTTCCACATTTACGTGGAAATTCATTATTTCTAATGTTGAAGTACAGATCCTAAAAACCTAGTAAATAAAATTATTCTTCCTTCTAATGAACGTAGTTTCAGTTGCAACACAGACATATTACAAGAAAATAATAATATTTGTGTTTGAAAATTCTTTTAAACTTTTGTTTCTTTCCGACCTCTTCGGTCAATGTTTCAATATTTTCATCAATTAATTCGCACCTTAGTCCTGCAATACACAGAAAAAGACGTTAACTCTGTGGTCGCTGATGAAGGAATAATAGCTGTCGTACAACTGTTTTGTCGTTGGTCTGTGGTACGTCAATGCTATTTTATATTGTGAGCTAGCCCTGGCGACAGTCCGCAGACAAAACTGTCTGCGGGCTGTTGGGCAGGCTCGACGATACTTTTGTCGCTCTTCTGTCGTTGTCGTTGGTGTGCGCACTCTACATTGCCACAGACAGGAGCCAGACAGTCGTACCACTGTTTTGTCCTGGGTGTGCGCACCGTCTTAATTGTAAAGAAATCCTCTTCAACTGTTGTCAATCACCGAGTGCTGCTTTCCAGTGAACATCCGCATAAAACAAGAACCACCTTGCTCCGTGATCCACTTTTTCTAGGTAGTAAAATTTCAAAGCGTGGTTCTTAGTTCTACAAACAGGGTATAACAGTAAAGTCACCGGACATGATCGCTCTCCGTTCGCGATCTACGGGTACGCAATCTACAAGCTCCCGTAAAATAGAAAATAATCGTTCTTCAATTAATTTTACATAAAAAATTTGCAAATAAATTCACTCCCAATAACATTGCTAAAAAAAAAAAAAAAAATCAAAATCTATGTTTCTCAAAGCCTTCAGCTTCTTCTGCGTATAAGAGATTCAAAAAATAATTTCCCGAATTCATATTACTTAATGAAATTAATATCAAATCAAAAGTTTAGTTACGTCCGTTCCTCAAAGCTTTCAACAACTCCCGAAAGTTCCAAAATTAATATATATATATATATGTATATATATATATTATGGCTGTGATTTATTATTATTATATACAGGGTGGTAAGGTTACGGACCGACAAACTTCAGGAGATGATAGTACAATGAAAAATAAAGAAAAAAAGCCGATACAACAGGGGGGGAAATTCCGAGGCGTTACGGAGCCACAGCCAGCCGAAAGCGTGGGAAAATGAACTTCAGAGCGGATTATTGCGAAGACGAGAAATCGGAGAGTAGGCGGTTGAAAGTAAATTAGAGGAAGTCACACCCTGGCTATCCAAAAATGCATATTGGAAAATCCTACAAGCAGGGCGCAAGGGATTTCTCAAAGGAAGTAGGAGATTCCCAGAAAGTCTTCCAAGTAAAGATGGGTCGAAAAGACCACAGATGGGATGAGTTGCCAACAGGTAACAATAATTCATTGCCGGCACATCGATATCTCAACGAGAATTAATGTTATGACCATTTTTTGAAAATAATGCGTGGTTGTATATTGGACAGGGGTGATAATTAAAGACAGTCAACGAGCGTTTGGCTTATTTATTAGCAATGAGAGAGACTAGGAGTATCCAGTCGGATGGTGGTGAGTACGCATCTCAACAGCTGCAGTGTAGTAAAAAAGACGTCCTCGTTGGTCGAGTGGTCAGTGCTATCAGGCATCCGTGATGTCACAGCAGTCTTTGATTGAAGCTGCCCCTGGAAAAGAATCAGGTGTATGATTAAAGCGTAACAGCATGCAAAGGATGGACGGAGAGTATTAGTTAATATTGTTAATATTAGTATTAGTAATATTAGTATTAGTATTAGTAATATTAATAATGTTAGTATTAGTTATTATTAGTAATATTTGCATCCATGAGAACGCACTTGCTGACCAGCGCTTCACATCTTACGAAAATGGTTTGATGACTGGTTTGCAGCACAAAAGGCACAGTTTTTTTGGTCTGGCATCCACACATTGCCGGAACGATGGCAGAAATATATCGCTGGCGATGGCAAATGCTTCGAGTAAGATAGTTCTTAGCATTGTCATCCAATGACTGTGTCTTTTCTGTACATAAATTCCGGTTTCATATTTACGCACCTGCTATGTCTACCAGTGTTTACTGCAAAAAAAAATGCATTTAGATGATTACAACTCTGGAAATTGAAATGACATTATACAAGGAATAATTCCAATCTGGTTGTACCTATCGCTAGATTAACTGAGATACACAGAACATACCAAATACAATTATCTAAATTGTATAATATATGACCTACTAATTAAAAATCCTACAACTTCAAAGAATTTAAATGAAATATTAGTTCACTCTTAATAGATTGTGAAGGATATACATTAGACGAAATTGAAATTTATGTAAAAAATAAAGAAAATAACTTGATTTTGTAATTACAATTTGATATCCTAATTTCATAAATGACTTGGAGTCATTATGGACACTATTGTAAAATTCTTATTAGATACCGTTTATCATTTTAATCTTAATCTTATCTCTATCCAAACACACATCTAGAAGTGCAATATTTTATGACACTACAATGTATTCTTGACAAACATGATCGTCTGCATAATATGTCTATTGTATTACCTTTTCTATTCTTATAGATTGACCATGGATTATAAACCTTGATATTTTATTTCTATGTTTCATTTTGCAAGAATAAACAGGTATTATTTACATTCATACTAACGTATTTATTTATGTATATTGTATTCTAACACAACAGTACATTGTAAATAGATGATAACATTGAATAAATAATAAAGAATCTTTATTCGACTCGACAAGCAATCGTACATTTCGTGGAACCACTCCTTGTGCTCCTAATTGACACAAGGTCATCCAAGTATTATACATGGATTCAGCATCGGAAAATCATTTTACCTTTTCAGCAAGAATAATCTTGTCAGCACTAGTGATTTCTGCGTTGAAATTAATTCCTTCTCGTCTTTTCTTAGAATAACTTCAAGGCTTCAAATTCCAAAATAGATTGATGATTGTTCTGAAAATAATATGATGAATTACACTTCTTTTCAAGTAAAACAGATTTTCTTCTAAGATGAGAATCTCAGTTTTTCAATTACAGCACGAATAAGTTATTTATTATACTGCTTAATCAATCACCATTCTTCTTGTTCTGTAGAAATAAACACTTTCTTAAAATAAGAATTTCAATTTAATAGTCACAAAGTTAATTCCAGAAAATAATACATTAATTAATCTTTTCCGATATAATTTTCTTCTTCACAAAATTAAACTCAATTAAATAATAAACTACCATTGAGTTCAAATTCACTTTTACAATTAATAATAATATAAAAAATTCATAATATTACATTAATTCATGAGTTAGTTTACGTCTATATCTTCAATTAAAACCTCAAACTGAAGAACAGTGTGAATAGCTAGTATATTTATATAACTTACTTCATTCTTTACGCATATGTAAAACTTCAATTATCAAAATATTATCCTTAAATTCATACAAATCAAATTACCTTTAATTCATATTAATAACTGTTTCTTTTTGAAAGCTATATTACTGTCTACACATGCGCAAAAGCTGAATTATTAAACACTATCAACATATTCTTATACAATCATATGCTAAAATATAAAATCTATTTACCTTCATTATTTTTGTCGCTTAATAAGAAATATCAGCAACATCAGTAACAATAGGAATAGTAAATTGTAGATTTCCAAATTCAAAGGAAATATTAAAATCTGAAATAAGATAAAAGTATGTTATTATTAATATTATTCAATTCTTATCTTCAGTTAAAGAGTAGGAGTTCTTCACAGCGAAAAAAATGTTTACACATTTTATTAATTTAATCGTCTTTCAAATTATTATTACCTTGTTTCACACAATAAAGGGTAAAGTATTAATTTAATTATTATAATTTCACACTTAAAAAAATAAGTTCATTCAATAGTTTCAGCTAACAGTCTCGGACTAAGGACTCACGGGATAGTGTAATGTTATTTTATAGTGTAAACCTTCTTTCGCGCATGAGCACATACTCTATCTACTCTCTCTTTCCGCATGTGCAGATTCTAATTTAAAATTAAAAAGATTATTCAAGTTTTCCTAAAAGTCAGTGTTTACATACACAGGTTCCTCTAAAGTCTATGGTTACATACGTAGCTTCCTCACAGCCCGCGTTTAATCACAACGCCATTCCACAAGTATCAAATGAAATATCTTTTAATTATTAAAATATAGTTACCCTTAGCCTAGTTTATCTTCAGGAAAATCACTTCAATAGTTTATAGCCCAAATAGCTTACTTACTAGAGCGTTAGGCTTTTAACCTGTATCTCCGGGGTTCAAATCCCTGTTGCGAGGATTACTGTTAGTAAATAGTTTACCAGTGTCTACTAGCATTTCAGGGTGCGTGTATTGGTGTGTGTATGTGTGTGTGTGTGTATAAGTCTACGTGTATGTGCGTATGTATG
>JAGDQP010070977.1:0-10691 GCA_022664845.1 Lepisma saccharinum
CATTTCTTTTGTGATGTTTATGAAGTAGCTTAATGTGAAAGATTTAGCATAATTAATTTGATTTAGTAACTTTCTATTGTAAAACGGAACACTCTCTCCGCTGGTCTAGTGATTACCTTCGCTGACTGCTGATCGTGGGGTCCTGGGCTCGATTCCAAGCTCTGCAAAGAGGTTTTTCTTCCAAAGCGAGAGGATCTTAAACGGTGCCCATCCAGGATCGTGATTCAATTGGAGAGCTGTGAATGAAAGACAGTGGGGATTACAGTTGAGAGCTTCGGCTCTTCTCTCCCAACAGGTCTGGTCAGCGTGGGAGCAGTAGACCAACCCCTCCCTCCGAGAGGCCTCATCCTGTAGTGGATTGAATATGGCTGTGAAATATATATTCTTCTTTATGCGTATATTAGAAAATTTAATATTGAATTGTCTATGTAACACCGACATAGATGACGGAGCTATGTAGAAAAAGTATAATGTAGTTAAAAGATTGGCCTCTGGGTAGAGTTCGAACCAACTTCGTCAGCTTTACGAAAAAAAAATGAACACGACGCTACAACCACGGCTACGAATCATTATTGTCGAACATGCTTCTCGTTCAACTCTTGTTCAAATGTAAACAAACTAAACATTATATAAAGGGCTTTTTTGTTTAATTTTCCGTGTTTCATGTATCTATGATCTAATATTCCATTTAATGCTATTTTCCTAGATGCTCTACATATGAAAACCATACCATACAATTTGTTAAAGTTTTAAAAAAGGAATTGAACGTCCCAGGTGATAATAAGAAACACTATCGCTACCGATTATGAACGTGCTGTATTAAATTTATTTTTATAATCAGTAATAGTGAAAGAATAACTTTCTTCAATTTATTTAACCACAGAGAATGTTTGTCAGTAGAGGCTAGTAGCTTCTCTTAAATTTTATTTATTGCTTTTAGGTATATTAGGCTCATACAGGAGAAGCTAGTAGCTGTAGGAACTTGTGTAACTAGTAAATCAATATTTGAAAACAGGAGAGTGGATACTCATGTTTTGCGACGTTGCCACATAATTTATATCAAAACGTAGTTTTTTTAGAGACCAACAAGAGGGTTTTATAAAATTATATAATAAATAAACGGATTACAAGAAAGCAAATTGAGTTTGTTTTGTAAAGGAACTTATGTGCTGATGAATGGCTTATTTCCAACACGTTTCTTACAGTGGAAAACATTTAATTTTGTAATTTGGGCTTTTGAAAGAGACCGCTTATTTTATCATTGACTGAGTGTACAGAAACACATTAATCAATTAAAAAAAAACATGAATGATTAAAGGATAATAGAAAGATGAAATGAAAAAAAAATCAATCAGAAATAAGTATGGCTGATATAAGCTCGGGGTCGTCACACTCGTACTCACAAGAGACCTTGAGGAACTTCTTACAAAACATTAATTACTACATGCCTCATTCTGTGACCTTAAATTCACAATTTCCATAAAGTTTCTTCTAAATGTTTCCATAGTGAAATGAAAGTGAAAATTTAAGTTAAAAATAACAACTTCAAAAGATTCCAGGTCAGTAGACTTCCTGATCATACACACAAAACATACATATAAATACATCTGTCACTCCAACTTCGAATAATAGTCTACTTTTGTTCCAAACATCTTGCTGTGCAATGGATCCAGTGGGATGGCCACGAAGTTACACGAAGAAGCACACATTCCATAAATGCACTTTCAAAGTACCAACAAGGCACGTAAATAGTTGTTTTCGTGGGGGAGGGGTCCAGCGCCTTCTAGCGGGGTCCGAGGTCTATCTGGGTATGAAATTTACGTAAACTATATATAATTTTGCCAAAAATGATATTAATTTTACAAAAAAAAAAAATCTGAATTTCGGGGGAGGAGCTTCTCGACCCCTCTTCCTCTGTCTGCGTCCCAGGAACCAGCAGAATCTCCCATCAATGAAAACGTATCCTAGCTATGATGTACAGTAAGTTTACGAAAACCGCGTACCACCGAATAAAACACACCCCTTGTTTATTCAGTGTGTCATAAACAAGAAAAAAGCGAATATGACGCGCGTATTTTCACCTTGCTGGTATTTTGATGCCCATGCGCTATTTATGGAAATTTATTTGTTTTCCGGATTAAAATTTTAGAAAGTGAAAAACCAAATAATAAAAATACAACTCTTTATAGAACAATGGTTTTATTGATTTGCATAGACAGACAGCCCTTAAAAGCTTAAGGAATACCCTTATTTTGCCACTAAATACGAAGCTAGAAGTCTGACAGTGCTTACTATTGAAGTATAACAGTGCCGACAGCTGTTACCAATGTAGTCTTGGTTTATGACGACTTGTTAGTTTTAACATATCTAACAAGTTTTTTTCAATCATGATTTGCTTATCGGTTTACTACATTTAGTCTGAGTGCTAAAGTCATTCTAGTTTACATATTACCGTTGCACCTCGAAAACTCATTCTAAAAAAATCGTAATGTTTATTACATACGAAAATTACTCAGAAATGTTATCTCTTAACTCGGTACGTAATTGCCATCCGAACTGCATAATTTCTTACTTTTTTTAAATCCTATTCTTTCTGTACGCAGCGGATATTCACTTGTCGGATGCTCAGGGATTATCCCCAACGTTTTGTGAGCTCTTTTGCCACTATTCTCATTTTTAACAAGCCCGTTCAATGGTTTTTCTCAAGATAGGTAAATTTCCATTAAAAGTACTTCGTAAAAATATTCTTCGTAACTGTTTGTTCACGTAATATTTGAAACACTCAATGTAACAAATGTTCGTCGAGGTAGAACAACCGTGAAAGTCCCACAAATAATGTTTAACAGTTTACCAAAAGAGAACATTCGTAAGAAACGTTTTCACTTACTCCTGCAGCTATTCTCACGTAGGCCCTATCCTTTTATTATTTGCCATTCTTATCTTGTGTTGATCAAGGCTCGTACAACTGACGCATCTCGCGATAAGTCAACGCTTAACTTTAAACATCAGTCTTCAACTCAAGTTCGTAGAATTAATCAAACATATTCTTGTGATAATTTAAAGAAATTTTACACGTGTTGGATTGGAGTCTTGCACAATTGGGGTTAGACATAGCTCATCTTAAGTTGTTATACATGTACCAAATTAGAAACAGAGCTGTATTCGTTAAAAAATAAGTCGACCAGGCAGCCGTGTGGTTTCAGGCGTTACGCCAGCGACTCGAAGGTCGTGTGTTCAAATCCCACCATGGACGTTTATGGATCTTCACTAGGAGTTCCTTTACGATATAATCGTGACGAGCCTAAGTCAAAATTTACTAGAATGGCCCCTACAACATAAAGTTTTCTTTAAAAAATGAAATTCACTGTCCAATAATAAATAAATAAACCTTAAGGATATAGTGTCACACAGTTACAAACAACTGATGCGGAGAAGTCCGGGACTACCGTCAGGTTTGAGCAGCTGGCGCCTAATTTGGATGATCTACGGGTCTTTGGAAAGTTTCACCGTAACCTTTCTAACAAAACCTCAACCCACTTTTATAACCCTAGTAGTTCCTGAGTTGAAATTTGTCGACAGACAGAGATGACATATGCATTGGAACTACCTTCGCAGCCTTAGTACTTCCTGAGTTGAAAGTTTTCGACATACGAATATAGTAATTATATACGGTTTCGCAGCTTTAGCTGCTGAGGCCTAATACGGCGTGACGCTATAAAATGAGTGATATGGATGGCATCTTGGAAAAGAAACTGAAGATTTCACTGACGTTACACCAGCATCGTACTGGTGTTGATACCATAACATGGATTAAATGATCAATAAATAGAATTTTGGATTATACGATAAAGTATCGGTAAACTGTGTACATTCCCTAGTACACTCCAGGGGGACGGTGTCTTACATCAATACGTAGGTGCACAAGTAAATATACACGTTCTTTGAAAGGCTGAAATGAAACAATCGGCGTCTCTGAGTTGGAGCGTTTGCTTTAATAATAATAATAATAATAATAATAATAATTTTATTGCAGAAACTCACGAGATCATCTAGAGCATTACAATCGTCAACAAAGCATATCAATACAAATTGTAAAAAAAAATAAAAAAAATCAGTTTTTCAATAAACCAACAATTTCAAAAAATTCATTCCTCTCATATATTGGATTATCAGTTAAAAATTTCTTTAACCTACTTTTAAATACAGCAGTAGACAAATTAATGTACTTTTCTGGAAGAGCATTAAAATATTTGATAGAGATATATCACAAAAGCTTAGGTTTAATCAGGGCTGGACCAGGCAAAGGCCGAGATGATTCATTGAAATATACGTTCATTTCAGTACGGTATTAAAAAATATGTACAGGTTTGAGACTGAAAACATTGTAAAACCATGTCAATAAAGTTGCTTTTCAAGTTCTTGAAAATATAACAGTAGTATGTTCACAATTCCGAAGCTACCTACTATGGCATTTTCCTTAAGAATACATGATCTACCCACCACATTTCATTTTTCCCTCAATAAAAATGCGAGGAATATTGCTGATCGGTAATGGGGACGCACCTTAGTTCGAGCTCCACTGCAGCCCATCCTAAGGTTTATCCAGGGTTCATCATCAGCCACACCAAGAAAATTTGGGATGGCCGACTCCCTACCCTATCCCTATCCTAACCTGATGGGAAAGGCAATAAATATGTTTAAGAAATAGAAGAAATTTAGTTCCTTCACTATAGAGCAAGTTAATTAGTCAAAGTCCGAGAAAATAAAACTTTTGTGTGCTTGAATAACGAACTCCGAAATTACAGTCAACGATGCTACCAACTATGGTTTATTAGTTATAACTAATAATTTTACTTTCATATTTCTATTCTTTCAAGAGGGTACTTATCATTCGGCTCATCATTTGTCCCGGTTGGTTTTCGCGGTTGACATAGTAATGAACCATTTTCTAAGAGGAAATTTAAATACCTAAATGGGCAATATTTTAAATTAATTTGCTAGCATCAGTTGAAGTAGCAACTACAGCCTAAGTCTGTCCCAAATTGGCCGAATATCTGGCTCCCACTAAACGTTCTTTAACTTAAGTGCTGTTTGTCAGCCAGTTATTGTGCCATACTTTGTCATATGCACGCTTTATACACTAATTCTCTTCAAAATTATTTACGCGGCACTTCTATAAAGATCTAAAAGTATTACGCAAATCACTGTGCGATTATTATTTCGTTAAATGGGCACTTGTGTTGATCAATAAATACAAATATGGCTGCACACGGAGGAATATTAACGACGTCGCTGTGTTATGAATGACATGTATTATGATACTAAAATCATGGGGTTAACTATAGTAGTGACGCACCACTTTTTAGAAATTTACAGGAGGAATAGAGAGAATTATGTGATGTTTGAGAGTATTATGTAGGTAAATATTGTTGTTGTTAACATTTGAAGTGAATAATGAAATATTTGTAGTGTGTTTTGAAGATGTTTTAGGATGCACTGCATGTTGTGGCGGAAGGAACTCTTTTGCGTAGAGTTACAGTTGTTGTCATGTGGAAGGCAGTGTTGAAATGGCGGGCCTTTGTAATGGTTGTGATATTAGTTGCCTGAATTTTATAGAGTTCTATAAAAATGACGAGCGAAAATTGTTGAAATTTAGCGAAAGACATGGTTTACTAAATAGGCGGACATTGTGCGGTAAGTGTGGTAACGAATTGAAAATACTGAAGAGAAGAGGAACATACTATTACCATTGTGGAAAGAGGCAAAGTGGGAAGAAATGTGTTGGGGAAGAAGAAAAATCATTTTGAAGGTTATTTAGCAGAATATTTATTTAAGGAAAGAAAAGGCCCTGAAAGAATTGTACACGATTTCCTAATGGAAATTGGTAGAGTATACACGCCAGTGTACTAAAGGTAAGTGATTTTTTTTTTTAATATACAAGACCACACCTAACCTTTACGTTCGTATGGACAGTAATTAGATACATGACCGCACTTAACTTTACCTAACCTCCACGTTCGTGTGTTTAGAAATGTAGCGTAATATGAAAATATACATGACTGCATCTAACCTTACCTAACCTCCACGTTTGTATGGTTAGGACTGTAAGATCATGAAGTAATGTAGGGAAACCCATGAACGTGTGTGTGAAGTGTTTTTTGTTCGTTTAAATTATTATTTTTTAGGGATTTTAACGTGGTGCGTCACAACTATAGTAATGCCAAATCATGGGCACGCACACTGTCGAGTACCGATTACGAGTTAGTTCAAGTAGGTTAGATTAGTTTTTCATTATGCACGATGCACTCACTTTATGTCCTGCCTCTCTGGAAGCGGAAAATAGCCCAACGTGCTTTTTGCTTTCACTCTCATTTCACACTTTCCAACACTCGTTACTTTTTTTGTTTTTTTTTTTAACATGTCCAGATACGTTGGATAAGATAAAATGAATTTACGGGTGGTAACAGCATTATGGCTTACGCCCTTCCCGCCACATGTTGGAAGTATTACATTGTCTCTAAATTCTAAATTTTTGGCTGCCCTAAACAGTATTTAACCATTCTTTTTGGATATGAACTCCCAAAAGCTTTGATAAGATACCCTCTCAGTATTTCTCTGATGAAAGAGATAAAAACCTTGGAAGACGCAAGAATAAATAAAGGATGGCCAGCAGCAAGATTCGAATCTGTTCGCCTCCAGTGTCATTCTTAATATTATATGGGGTTAGCGTCCCGGTTTAATTCAGTCAAAAATAGTCAGTCTACATAGTAACTGATAACATGGACTTTGCTTAAGATGCACATATTAGACAGAAACTCAGCATCTACGTTACTCAAAAAGTGGTTTGGTTTCTTATTCTGAAAAGTTAGATAGTTCCTAATATCACGCAAAAAACTTCAGATAACATCATAGCTAACACCTGATTAATGATAGACCAACACTTTTTTTCTTAGGTAGGCCTATACATGATTGAACTTAAAAAAAAAAGGACACCCTGGGAGTTTCTGGCCTACTACTAGGTTGTTCTTGAAAACGAAACATTAACCGTCCAACATTGCTAGCTGTGATTAAATCACCCACCCATCAAAGTAATGCGGCTTCTTCGCTAAATTGGCAACACTAATTTCAAATATCTGCTACATGCTAAACAAGGAACAAGAAATGGAAGAACCGGAAGTGAATTTTCCAATATGGCTGCCCAGCCCTGCGCGTCGATCTGAAAAAAAAATCTTGCAGCTATTACCCTGATGAGGCCAGTAGCTGGCACCACTGCTCGTTTGAAGCCAAGTCTAAGTGGAAATACTAGCGATCGTATTTTCATGTCTTAAATGTTGGAATGGCTATGTTAAAAGTCTGATTTTCTTTTTGAAAGAAATCGTTAATTATTTTCCCCATGCCAAATAAATGGGCACCTTGGAAAAAAAATGGCATACCAGTCATTATCCCTATCCCGCCGTAGAAGTAACTTTAATCCTTTACATAATGATGCATCCAAATGGGTCTCTAAACATCCATCCAGTTGTTTAAGAAGGGCAACATCACAGTAATTACATTATAGCAATAAAGAGGAAAATGAAACTGTATATTCCTTTGCTTATCTGCTTAGATTATGATAGGTTAAATTTGTAAGTTAACAAAGCGTTCATGAAATTAACACCTCAAACTCGACCAATAACAAACATGATGTGTTTTGTGTGCAGAAGACATTAAAGAAAAAATCAACAATTTGTCGGAAACAATAACAGTTTCGACAAACTATTTTCGGACTTAGTTTTAAAAAAATCTTGGGAGGGGCTATTTCAGCGACATTTACCCAATAAATTTGAATTTAAATTTCGCTTATGACATTTAAGAATTTTTGACTCAGTGCAGGATAGGGTAGGAGAGAAGATGTGCGAAGAAACTCTGTCAGGACCTAATTTATAGATGCAATCCCAATACACGCACGGAGTGACAGAAAAAGAAACAGGAATGACCTCCATATGGATAGTGGCCTCTGGGATCGATCCCAAGACTTTCTTAATGTGAATCCAATAAAATGCATTGGTTGTTTTTATATTATTAAAAAAACAACGAAAATTGTGTGAGTGCGACCAAAAAATACTTAACTTTATGGAGTCGCAATAAATTAAAATTAAGCGCCGATATTGCGTCTGGGATAATTTTCATTCCTAATTCGGTTGACTGAAACCACGTGGCAAGAAAAACATAAGAAGAGTAGGGACCATTGATCCATATCGAGAAGCGATACTGGTCTGATCGATGCCATTCAAATGTTAATAAATATATTAAACCAAAGAGCGGAGGCTAGAGTTAATTTCGTGTCCACTTCCAGTCTAAACCAATATGGACCAAATTTTCAGTTCTAACTCATATTTTACCCTTGGTATTACTGTGGGGTCGGTTTTTTTTATATATATATCCTAATTTTTCCTAAAAAGAAAAAAGGTAACTAATATCTGCAGTATGAACTATTATACGCATACTCCTGACCTGTGTAAGTCAAGAATGTCAGATATACGTTAAAAAAAAAACAGGCCGCACAGCGTTAACAAGCGTATTAAATTTGACTGGAAGCGGTGTCTATCTTTCAGTTGCCGATCACTCCAGTATCGTTACGCAGAGCTCGTGGTCGGGACTATAGGATTTACATTTTCTCTAAATAATGTCTTGTAGATTAACTGGAGATTTGTCAGTTGAATCTCGAAATAATAAAAAAAAAAGTCGAGGCGTTCAGTTATAGTTTTACGTCGCCAGAGAACCATTTGACATTTTCGTTCGGATTTTCACTGTTCTTCTCTATTTAACTTCCGAAAGCTAAATTTCTGGGCGCATCGCGGTTATAACATTCCATTCCGGTAGTTTTACACTATATGCACTTCGGGCCATATACGCACATTTTCGCAAGTTTTTCACGATTTTCCCTCAATTACACTTAAAATGCTTTGAATATACTTATAGACACTTAAAACATGTGCACTTATCTTAATAAAAGTAGTGATCAAGGGCCTTCGGAGGTTAGGTAAGGTCAGGTGCGGTATTTTTCTTCTTTTTATTGCACACACTACTCCAGGAGATTACCACTGTTTCAATGGCCGAACACTGCACAATGAAGCGGGTAAGAAATCTTCCTTATTTACACCGATTAGGAAATTTAATAAAAGTGACCAAGGGCACTCGGAGGTTAGGTAAGGTTCGTTTTTTTCATTGCACACGTGATTACAAGAGGTTACCACTGTTTCCCGCTAATTTGCAACCGCAAGGGAGTCGTATTCATGGCGCTGCGATCTGTTTTTATATCGTCTTTTCCTTACAATGGCCGAACCTTGCATTTTTAATCGGTTAAGAAACCTTGGTTAATTACAGTAATTAGGCAATTTAGACAAGCAGCGCCGCGCCAAATTTACATAAGACACCTTTCTTTACTTACCCACGTACTTCATTTCTCCTGTATATTTTCCATTTTTTGGCGACGAAAAGCTACAACAGCACTCTTCCAGCAACTTACTGGTCCTTAGTTCTTAACAGCTAAGTTGGTAACAGTTTTACTTTCAAAAGTTTGCCCCCTTTCTGAATTGGCACTTTATGTTCCGTTCCGTACCCTTGCTCCGTCGGATGCACCGTAAATGGTTATCCGAATTCCCCCTTCGACGGAGCATTGAAGTGAACGGAGAAACAGAGGACCAGATGGTCACTTGACCCTCCGTTCGGTTGCGCGCTGCTTCCATGTTGAAAAGAAAACAGAGCGGCGTATTGCATGCCAAAATTCCTTCTTCACTTGGGAGTTGGAACAAATATGTAGAATTGATCACGTGTTGCAAGTTTAAAATGAATGACCGTGTCGAAGTATTTGAATGTATTTGAATAGTTTTGATTTCACATTACGTTATCGATATTGTACCATGTTTTGAGTGATATATCTTCATGATCATTGAATAATTTTAACTTCGCACTGTGAAAATAATAGTGTTGGTTAGATTTCCCAATGGGATTCCATGTAGATATTAATAGATGAGAGGGTAACATATGAGCAAGGTTGTCGGGAGGGAGGGGCAAGGTGGAGGCACTTGCCCTCTTGATTTCAGATTGTATACCAAATATTAGTTTATTTTCATATATTTGATGTGTGTTTTTGTGCTTTTCACTGCATGCATTCCATAAGAAGTTATTTGAGATTCTCCCGTTGCATTTCCTCAACCATAATTATTTCAATGTATGTAATCACAAATACGCAATTTGTGCCCATCAAACAAACTGTTAAAGCATCGAAAGTAAAAACACGAATGCTATTGTTGTACTATTATGAAAGTGTTATTTCTTGTGATCGTACTCTGTTCTATGAAGTTGAACCAGTTCCTCTAGAGAGTCAATGAATAAGACGTCTCTTTTTCTCTGCCTCCCCCTCTCTCGCTTTCACACACACATACATACACACAGAGAGAGAGAGAGAGATGGAAGAAGACGGGGAAAGAGCGAAGGAAGAGGAGAAAAGAAGGAAAGAGAAAAAGCAAAATAGCGAAAGACATCAAAATAAATGAAATTTTAACGCTTAAGGATAACACAGTGTGCGTCTTTCTCCCCTTCCCCCTCACTCGGTCTTGTGTGTTTCTTCCTTTATGGGATAAATCTCTTTCAGAAGCAATCTCGAACGTAATTTACAACACTGAACTCCTTGGAGAAAATATTTTGAA
>JAGDQP010070979.1:0-10690 GCA_022664845.1 Lepisma saccharinum
TCATAACAATGGCTAAAACACGCGTAACGAATAGTAAATTGAATACTTAAGGTCGCTAGAACGCAAATACTTCGGGAGCTGATTTGTCACACCAAAATAAGAATAAAAGTTCCTATAAACATGGATACGATTTTGCTTCATTTTGGAGATACAGGGTTTCCAACTTGGAGTCTAAATTGAATGCCTTGCAATGGGAAGAAAATGAATAATTCTTAATAAATCAGAAACGATGAATTGAATTAAAATTTCGTTTGCGTAAATTTATTTCTATCAACATGCTGGATATAAAGAGTAAAAATTCGTCGTCACCGGGCGGTCAGTGTTGCCAATCCATTATAACATTTAAAATTTTCAAATGGCACTACGTCATCTTATTGGGTACTTGGATATTCATGATACTCTATTCATGATAAACAACACACTTAAAGCGCACACCGCAGTGTTGCAAATTCTTGATGAAAAATATCCTATGAAAATACGTAGTTTGGATAAAATCGTGAAAATCTTACTGTCTGATCCATACTTATAGCCACGAGAAGAGTTAAACTGATTGTGAAAATAAATAAATTTCCGAAAACATTGTCGAGGTTATTGTGTTTGTACTTTCGTAAATTTATGCTGGTACGTTCAAGGCTAGATTTGAATTATGCCGGAACTTCGTCCCGACCTAACTTTAGCACTGGCTATTAGAGTTAATGCCACCTTTAAAAAATACAAATCATGTAATAACTGCCTGACTTCAAGCATATATTATCATTATAAGATCTGTTAATACATTTGAAGGGTACAGGGAACGACCAACATAGTCGAAAACCCTGAATTTCAAGGAGAAAGAAAAATAAACTTCGAATCTGTATGCTTTTCCATTGTTCTCAGCACCTTGAATTGTCAATAACTTCTGACTCACTTTTCAGCTGATTGATCAGGCCTGTGGAATTTACCTAATAGACCAATAAAATGCTTTTATAACCTAATTTTCATAGTTTTAAACTCTGTTGGGTTTTCCCCTGTACCCTTCACATATTTTGGTCGAAGTGGAACAATATGGCTCAAATCATTTTTCACTTTTCTTATTTTCACAGTAGTTTTTGTTGTTAGGCCCAGTGGCGCAACGGATAACGCGTCTGACTACGGATCAGAAGATTCCAGGTTCGAATCCTGGCTGGGTCGTAACTTTTTTTCTATCATTTATGAATTAAAAAATAGGACAAAGATAGAATTAATCCCTTTGTCAGGAATGCTAGAATCCACGGCGAGGATTACGTTTTCTTTCACATTCAAGAGGAGAATATTCGGTAATAAAGCACGTTTTACAAGTGGAAGATCTCAGTGCCTGGCAGGATTCTTGCTCTGTTGTAAGATTGAGCGCACCGAGAATTGTCACTATTACTATTAATACTAGTAATAGACGGAAATTTCAGAAATACGTATTTGCTGATATATCTACAAAGGATAGAGAAGCTCTTTAATTAGCTAGAATTGTGCGATTTTCGAATTTCTATATTTATAACGTCGATATCACGTAGTGTTATCGCGAGACGAGATTATATATCGATATTATAATCGATATATATTATATCGATATCACGAGACGAGATTAAGGCTGTCTTGTCTCGAAAATGTGTTGTTCATAGAGTGTCTCGTCTCGAAAAGATGTATATTGTATATTAGAAGAATGATGTCTCGTCTCGTTTCCCATAGACATTTCTCAGTCTCGTCTCGTCTCGTGGAGAAACAGTAATATTACGGGAATGTGAAGAACGATCAACATTTCAAATTTTGAAATATCGAATATTACGTATTGAAAATTTACTAAAAATTGAATGTTTTCATTTCGAAAAAAAAAAAGTGAAAAATCAAATTTCGTTCACATGGAAAATATTCATTGAAAATCGAATATTATTCATATTGAAGAGTCGTTGGAAATCAAATACCAGTCATTTGAATTTTGAATTGATTTATTTATGGCCTTTATGCATCTTAGGCTCAGGTCAGGATAGAGTTGGGGTAAGATGTTGGGAGGTAGTTGGCCAGGGCCTAGTTTTGTAGGTACTATCCCGACATCCTCCGTCAAGCTCGACTCGTTCCGATGGAAACGGTAAATGTTTGAAAATTCTAACACGGTTGAAGCCTTCCCTACTCCATTATGTAAAATTTCGCTCGAATCGGTTCAATCGTTTCTTCGGCATGCTCCAATATGTGTTTAATAATAATTGAGAATCGTTATCATGAGAACAGCGAATTCTTTAACATTCTAATATGCTTTTCTTACGCGTCGTTATGTCAAGTTTGACTGAAAGTGAATAAATAATGCCAACGTAATGAATGAATATCCGTGGAAGCTTTAGTTGTTCTTGTATTTTAATGTGGTTAAGGATGGAAACGGTGAATAGTTTAAGATTCTAATGTGGTAACCAATGATCTCTATCTGAAAACGATATTGGACTGACTGCTGCCATTGAAAATTTCAGGATTATATGAAGCTACCAGCCAGGGAGCGGAGAGTACACTTAATCTCGTTTGTCCACTTTCAGTCTAAACCAATATGGACCAAATTTTCGGGTCTAGCCCAGTTATTTACACTTACTATTTCTGAACGGCCATTTTCTAATTTATATCTTAATTCTTGCAAAAAAAAACTTAAATATTATTTTAGTATTTTCTATCATATTCTATATGCAGAGTACGGTATATGTTATATAATTAACTTAGGAATTAAGACATAAATCAAAAACGGGCGATCAAGTGTATAAAACTGAGTTAGAGTCGAAAATTTGGCCTACATTGGATTAGACTGGAAGTGGGCAAACGAGTTTAAATATTTGCTCTGGCGTCTGCCTTTCTACACTAAGCAATCACTCCAGTATCGTTACATAAAACTCGATGGTGGTAACATTCGTACAATTATAGTGTTCTCCCTTCCCAGAGAAATATATATATATATATATATTACGCCTATTGTAAAATTTACGTCACTGTACATGTGCACTTTTGAAAATAAATCTAAAAGTGTTGTGTTTTAGAAAGAGAAATAAATAAATAAAATAAAATATACATAATTAGTTTAGGAAACTTTCATTATAGTTGGAATTACTTGTAGAAACGTGAATTTCAATTAACCACCTTTATCGTAGGTGTCTGGTTACACTGCAAACGAAAGACCAGCCATTCTGACTCAGCCAGAAGGGAAAGTAAAGGAAAGATAATCGGTGAAAGAAAGGGAAATTTAGTTGGAGTTTATCTGTGAACATTCATCGCCAGTTGTACTCTGCTATTACATCGACGGTGCTTCTGTAACACCCTATTATCAGTCGTGAAAAGAAAAGAGTTAATACGACATAATGCATATTGTTCCAAACGGCAATCCGGAAAGAAAAGAGGAAGAATAACCGGCTCTTCTCTACAAAAACTGCAAACGCATCAAAAAGAAGAAGAAGAAATATGAAGTCACGATTTTTTCTCTGTGATGAAAGTATAGATAAACAATTTTGTCGACATGATTATTTTTCTTTCTCTTTCTGTGTCGCTATCCAATGTCATTTAGTGAGGGTTTCGTTCAACTTTGACCCTGACCTCTTGTCTTAATAACAGAAGAGAATAAATGATCCAAAAAGTTTATTTTTTCCTTCGGATAATTATAACTTCAAGAATTAATTATGTTAGTAAAAAAATAGAAGCGAGGGCATCTCATAGAAAATTATTTGAAGCTGAATTTATGGTCTTTACGCATCTAAAAGTAGGTGGGAAGGAGTGGAACAGGGTCTAATTTGATGGTACCATCCGGCACTTACCTAGTGTGACAGAAAAATCGTGGAAAAACTTCAGTCAGGATGACTGGCCGCTGCGAATGCGATCGATCCCAGGACTTCCCAATCCTAAGCCAACGTTCTACCACTGAGCTACGGCCGTTTGGTCATAGAAAATTATATTCATATTTTAACGTAATAGTAATCACGAGCTATGAGGACAACATGCTTTTGTTTCTACTCACATAATTCATAAATGAAAGACGTTAGCGCTGCTATTCTACCAGCAATCGCCAAGGCTTCGGTCCCTTGATAGCACTTTAGCTACGCAAGCATTAATTTATATAAAATAGGTTGGCAACACTAACAACTAGGGTGATTATGCACGGAGACGCCCACAGGATTTTCCAATTGTGTCAATGTTGATACCAATTTTGGTGCAGATAGGTATAACGAATTAGAAGCATTGTGAACAATTGTTTTTTTAAACGGCTTGGTAACACTGACGCGCTGCACCAATCGAGGCGGTTTCATAGCTCTGAGCCAGTGTAGCCAAGACCTTTTCAACGAAACCTCAACTACCTATCTACACTTTGTGGTTTCTGACAATGAGATTTATTTTTAGAAATGAACGGACGGACAGACTGAGCGGGATTATAAGGTCTTTCGCTATAGCTTCACTACCAAGCGACCTAAAAATATTTTGTGAGTTTTAGTGCATTTTTGACAAAGTTATTCTTTTTAAAAATTGTTATCAATTGTTAATACAACTTCCTATCAAACTCCATGAAATTACATATATATTTCTGAAGTTTTATATTTTTTCTCTCAAATAATACGCAGGCCTATGGAGCTCTACATAACGATACTGGAGTGACTGTTTAGTGTCGAAAGATAGACGCCAGAGCAAATGTTTAAACTCGTTTGTCCACTTCCAGTCTAATCCTAAGTTGACTAATATTTCAATTCTAATTCAGTTTTATATGCTTCTTATCGCTGTGCGGCTCGTTTTTTGGTTTAAGTCTTCATTCCTGAATTATTGAAATAATAGTATACCGTATTCTGCATATGATAGAAAATACTGCAAATAATATTTACGACTTTTGCAAGAATTAAGACCAAAAAAAATCGAAAAAACGGGCCGCACAGCAATATCAAGCGTAAAAAAACTGAGTTAGAACAGAAAATTCGTGGTCCATATTGATTTAGACCCGAAGTGGACAAACAAGATTAAACGTCCTCTGCCTCTCCGCTTTCTGGCTTCATATATTCATGAATTTTTCCATGGGAGCAGTCAGTCCAGTATCCCTTTCAGATGGAAGTGATTGGGTAGGCTTAACACCATGAAGCAATGAAGTCTGGTACGTTGTGCAACTGCCAAGCATTTGTTGCGAAACTAACAAGATTTCAAACATTGACCAATATCTAAATGCGGTACTGGATTGATCGATGCCATTAAAAATTTAATTAATATATAGAACCAGGGAGCAGAGGGGACAGTTAATCTCGATTGTCAGATTCCAGTCTAATCCAATATAGATCAAATTTCAATTTTAAACTAAGTTATTGTTAGCTTGTAATTGCTGTGGGATCAGTTTTTAAAATTTGTCTTAATCACTGTTTCTTTCAGAGAGGTGACCGGGGGGAGGGGGAAGGGTATTATTCCCCAGACTGAGCCAATCAAGCCCACAATTAAAAACAAACAAAGGCTCATTCATTGTTTTACTAGAAATACGCTCTCTCTTCTATTTTACCCTATTTGAAGATGTAACTCCCCCCAAGAACACTTTTCCTGAAAGAAACACTGGTTTTAATTCTTGAAAATAACGTAAATATTATTTGCAGCATTTCCTATTATATGCAGAGTACGGAATATTATTATATGAATAACTCAGGAAATAAGACTTAACTTAAAAAAAAGAAAAAAGAAAACGGGCCGCACAGCGATAAGAAGCGTATGAAGTTGAATTAGAACTGAAAATTTGATCCACACTGCATTAGCTTGGAAGTGGACAAACCGATTTGAAATATTTGCCCTAGCATTTACCTTCCTACACTAAGCAGTCACTCCAGTACAGTTACGTAGAGCTCGATGGTTTATCCTATTTCTAAGTGTATTTTCCTTTTCTTTCACCAAAGTTCGAAACACTATAAAATTATAATTTTCGTTTTAATCTCTTTCGTTACAGATTACCCAGAACCATGATGAGGATTTTTATTCTTCTAGTCCTCGCATTGGTAAGTGGGAATGGAATATAACTCATTTTGCAGTGAATGGAAAGAACTTGTATACAATTATTAGATGCTTTGCTTCATAAAATTTCAGTGAATTAAGGAATGTAATAATTTCTGTGAATCAAATAGTTTCTAAAATAGTTTTTAATACTATAACAGAATCCAATGTAATGTTGTTTATTCATAGAATACACATAAGTTGGACCAGTTGTTTTATCAGATTTGTTTTTTGAACTAGTTCACTGAAACAGAGTTTAAAAGCATGAAACATTGTGCCAGGGATAATAAATAACCTATTTATGTGGAGTGTGTTACTGTTTGAGACGGTATTCTCAATTATTAAAACTGTGTAAGTTCATCTTTCGTGTTCATGGGCATAACGGTAGCGTGTGATGCCCCTGAATGCGAATTGTGCAGTGGAGAGAGGAACGAAATCGCATGAGCATGTTAATCACTAAAGCAATTGAAATGTCCGAAATTATGGAATAAACTGGAATTTAAATCAAAGTTAAGGCCATTATTTCCGCATTGTAACCAGCCGTGAGGCCCAGTGGCGCAACGGATAACGCGTCTGACTACGGATCAGAAGATTCCAGGTTCGAATCCTGGCTGGGTCATATTTTTTTTATCTTTGATGCATACGAAAAAATGTTGACCACATGAAGTAGAAGCAAAGATAGAGTTTCGTTATCTTCTTGCAACCAACAATTTTTCATATGCAAGAAGAGAATGGATTTTACTTATTGACAAAGGGAAATTATTCGGGGATGGTTAGATCATTTATTATTGCCCGGCAGGCAGCAGAGTTCTTACTCCGTGATGTCATTTCTCCGAGCAGTGTTGCTATTTTATAAAATTATCGGTAATCAGATGTTACTGCAGGGTTGCCAGGCGTGACATATTTTCTGGGACAGTCCGATATTTGACTTTTGCTCTTAACACACTTTGTAGAAGTATTTTGAAGGTACAGAACTAAGTATTACAAATAATAATGTTTAAAGTTATGCCAATAAAGGGGGGGAAATAATAATGATAGTAAAATGTAAAGGTAAATGAGTGGTTCTCTGTCAACTTGAGTTTTTTAGTCCTTACTTCCTCTGTTGCTTCTCTGTATGGCATATTCTCTGCCTTTTTATTTGTTTTACAGATATTAAATGTACTCCTACCTTATTATTGAAACTGAACTGTAAATAAGAGAAACAAACTCACTTAAAATTATAAAATACGTAAGAAATATCACTCTTATCTAAATACAGATTTCAAGTTTTGCATTCTTTTTTTTTTAAATCGTTTTCCTTTCGTATTTATAGGATCAAATTTTATGTTTGTATGGTGAATATTAAGCTTTAATATTCATCAGCCGTTTTCTAAAATGGAAGAATTTAAAGATATTAAAAAAAACTATGCTTTGTCCGTTCATTACGTATCATGGCTGTCCCTTGGATTTTAGCTGCTATGTAAGTCCCCTAGGTATCATGAAGATCCCCTTTATGCACAACTGAAAAAAAAAAACCGGTAAAATCAAAATATGTGAAGAATTGGCATCGTGTTGTTTCCAGTTTGCTAACAGTTCGAATATTTTAATATTATTTTGGATTACTGTAACTCGCATGCGTCATAACGGTCCCCCTTCTCTCGTTGCAAGTTGCTGCCTGAGGCAAAGTACGTTCAGTGTTTCTTTCAGAAGATTTCATTCGGGGGGACTCGTGGGGAGAGCTCACGAAAATTGTAAATAATGTATATCGACTAAAATGTACTAAAATATAAATTAAGAATAATTTTACTTAACAATATGTCGTATTTCCATAGTTTGTTTTAAAATAACATAAACAATATTTATAGAATGTGCTATTATACTGTATACACATTTCTGTCTACAAATGTTGAGATTAATTATTACTGGGGAGCGGTTGAAATCCTCCGGGGGAGACAAAGGCTCCCGAAAACATACCTGAAAGAAACAGTGGTTATTTTTATTTGTTAATAAATACATTTTAAAAATGAGACAATCTTACAAGCTTCGAAAACAGCCTTTGTCTTTTTATAGTTGAAAAATGTTTAGTATGTCATTAGTGTCAACTTTCCTGAACACAACGCACACAAATCTTTATTAAAAGTGTCGATGCAGGAGCCTTGAGATGTAATACAATGGCAATATGTCTGCTTTATTAGAAGGGAGAATACCTGTTTGTAAGAAGCAAAACAATAATTTTTAAATCTTTTAATTTTGCTATTAAAGAAATAGTCTAGTTCTCTTTTACATAACAAACTTTTCACAATGTTCGTAGTTCGGTGAATTTTTATTTAGGAACACCTAAGCAAGCAGTCTAAATTTATTTCATGCAGATAATTATTATTATTTACCATGTCAGCATTTTTTACTGTTGCTTGATGTCAAATATAATATCAAAATTTACAACAGTAAGCCACAATAATGTGATTACGGATGATTTCGATTTGTAGTGTACGTTTCCTTTATTAGACTACAGTATAGAAGTCAAAGCTGAAACGTGGTCAGTTTTGGTGAGCCGATCTGACCTGAACATAGGTGACCCAATCCGAAACTTGACCCTATTGACCCGGTCTGGGAAACATAATTAAATGGGAATTTTGGCGTCGTATTTTTCGTGCTCTGGTGATAAAATTTCCGGTTTTGGTCACCCCCTAAAAGAAACACTGTTCAAATAGAAGGAAATAATTCAAAACAAAAACCTTCACTCGAATACCCGTTGTCCTGTTTCAGCTCTGGTATAAGTGTATAGTTCTTTCCATCAGATTTTGAAACTGGCTATAACAGATAAAAGGTGCATATCATTGCTGCAACTTTTCAATGTTTTCTTGTCCCTTGCACTGCCACAGCTGTTCGTGAGATTGAAAAAAAATTCAAACTGCAAGAACTAGGATGTCTCACCTAAAAACGAAGACTTTTGGTAGTCAATACACAGGCTAAACGGTTCGAGCTAGAAAAACGAAATTTGGTATGAAGGTATAGTGCAGTTCCGAGTTCTGTAGACCTCTGAGAGGGGTCTAGGCTAGCGCGCGGGGTGAACTGGGTAGTGCACAAGCAATCAGTGAGAACTTGCGCTCTTACTACCTACCTCGCATTGGCCATTAAAAGTGTTTTTCCACCCATGATCACGCTACGACTCCTCCCTCGCGGCTACAGAACTCAGAACTAGACTATACACCATCACTAGTAGGTTACGAAAATATTACAAAATGTCTCCAAAGGCGGAATCTTGGATTCAAAATGGCGGACCCCAAAAATTCGTTACATAGTTTCAGTCTACTACGAGTTATCCCATTCACTTTCCATCGAAAAGAACGCCTTTTTGCCCGGTTACGGGCTTTAACTGGTTTGCTTTTCAGTCTAGTTGATATGACTTTTTTCTCTAAAATATGTATCTGATATCTAGATAGCAAAATATTGGTATAACATGGATCCTATTAGTTTAATGTAATCACAGCTATTGGCTACACTGTAAAAAATAGTTGTGTTAATTCAACACAATGCGGTGTCCCAGCGTGACTACCACTTTTGTGTGTTAAATCAACACAATACACGATGTTGATTTCGGTACTGGAAGAAAAAAAAGTTACGGCTGTAACTAGATTTGAACTTTGGTTGCGTAGTTAGAAGTCAAACGTCTTACCGACTTCGCTAAATCATCAGACGGAAAGAGTACTAGATTGAAACATTATAGAGGATTAAAAAAATCTTGCTGAACCGTAAACACAAACAAACTTACTCCCACGACTTATGCCATGGTTTAATCACTTTTTCATTGGTCAATTAGGGATCACAATCCCCATTTACTGAGAATATGTTCCATTTCTATGAAAGTAAGCGCAGCATTCGACATATTATTACGATAAGAAAGCAGTAATGCTGCTTAAGTGTTTGGCTTCCGCCATCTTGTTTGCTTTCATAGAAATATAATTATTCTCAATGAATGGGAATTCTGTTTTCCAATTGATAAATAGGAAGTGATTAAAGCATGTCATAAGTCGTGCAAGTAACTTAGTATGTTTTGGGGGTTCAACAACATATATTTGAACCCATACACTGTTTAAATCTATAGTGTAGTCGTTTAATTTAAATGTTGTTCATTAAATATCGTTTGCATCTACTTTATTTTCTGTCCGACGACTTAGCTCAGTCAGCAAGGCGCTCGACTTCTAACTGAACAACCCATGTTCAAATCTCGTTGCCTCCGAAACTTTTTTTTTTCACAGTACCGAAATCAACACCATGTGTTGTGTTGATTTAACACACAAAAGTGGTAGTCACGCTGGGACACCGCATTGTGTTGAATTAACACAACTATTTTTTACAGTGTATTATGCACTTCATTTAATTATACTGGATGAAAAATGGAAGGGGACACCAGTGGCAGAATTGAACATTTTTTTTTTAACAAGAATCCTGTGCCAAACTGCCTGACGAGTGTCATTTAAAGAAGAAAGAAGGTTCTCGGTTACCAAACCTGATAAAAATGACTGACCCCCATCATCAAAAGTTTATTTTTCACTTTTGTGGAAATCAAAAATCAAAGTTGGAAGAGAATCACCCAAATTTTCTGTTGATTGTGATATCCATTGAAAAGGTTAAAACTGATGTACTTCTAGTAGCAAAAACATACGGGAACGTGTTAGTAAAAGTATATTAAAATAATTTTAGATGTGTCTTTATTTTCTTAAAGAACACA
>JAGDQP010070980.1:0-10690 GCA_022664845.1 Lepisma saccharinum
TGGTAGGTCATGGTCATTATTGTTGTTGTAGAGCGCTAAACACATATAGACAGCGAAGAAACTAATCAATCAGAACCGTCGTGCGAACAAACTATGGATTGCCAAAGCAAATTGTTTGTTATTGTTTTGATAAACATATGTTTAAAATGACATGATGTAGCTATGTAGTGGAGTGGTAGTGTAATAAATATATATTCAACGTACATTGTACATCCTGTTTTTCCAACTCACTCTTGTATTCAGCCAGGGATGATACGTCACCATACCTACAGGTAGGTCATGGTCATTATTATTATTATTCCTGCATGCCATCGCTTTGATTATCAGGACCATGTGGTCTTTCCTTTCCTTCACCACACCATAGAGTTATAAAACCTCTCCTCTAGAGGCAGGCTTGGCGCTGCTGATGCGGTACCACTTGAAAGTTGAGCGAGAGAATGTTTGTTTCGCAACAACACGTATTATGAGTTGCTATCATATGGCTTCTGGGCTTCGCTCTTTGGCATTATTTTAGTTGATTCTTTTGTATTTGAGAAGAAAATACCAATCTCCTGTGCAGCTCACGGATGTACTAAGAAATATAAGAAAGGAAGTAATGTATCGTTTCACAAATAAATGATCATTTAATATTATTCCGTTTAAATGTTTCATTACGTAAGACGCTCTTTCGTGTAGTTTATGCCTGCTAGAAATACATAAGAAAACACAAATCTTTGATTAGAATTATTTGATGCGAAGGTATTTTATCGTGTTAGATCCATAGTTATAAAACTGTCCCATATCTATAAAGAGAAATATACATGAAAATAAGTTCTCTTACATTCAGAAATAATGGATCGTTTTTATTTAGACGTGTGGAATTAAAGTAGTTATATTCGTGTAGAAAAAATATATCTGTCTATTTAAAATTAAAATAGTTCTAAGCCCATAATGTGCTGTTGAATTTTATTAATGGATTTAGGCACCTAAGGCACAGGTCGGGATAGGGAAGGGGAAATGATTCGGGAAGATGTCGGCCAGGACCTATGCTGAAGGTGCCATCCCTACATTTGCCAAATGTGCCTGAGCAAAAAATCTGAAAAACCTCACAAGGCAAGTAACATTGAGGTCATATCGAAACCTACAGTAAAATTTTAGGCAGAGAAATGAAGTCCCAAAGAAAGACCATACACAAAAATCAGTTGCTTTTTTGAACTAGAAATACCCAAAATGGCATGTTGAAATGTCACTCACCACAGTCGGTAAGTGCACAATAATAAGTGCATTACCACCCCTTGTAAACTGCGTGTTAATGAGAAAAACTGAATAACAACGTGGGTACATACTAGACCTAGGAGGAAGTCGTACGGTACGGTGGACCTTGCCGGCGGCCATCTTGAAATCCGCCATCTTGAACTCAGGTGAAGTTTTTTTTAAATAGGAATAGGGTAATATGATACATGATTTTGGACTGGAATTTAATGAGAAAAACAATGGTGACGTTAGTTTTAAGATATGCGTAGGTGATAAAATGTTACAGGTATATTAATTGTTTGTTTCCGTTGTGCACAAGTCAATTACAATGCGACGCCTTCTAAACTGCGTGGTAATAATAATAAGTCAATAAAAACATGGTGGATATATATGAAGTCGAGAGGAAAGTCAATGATAAGGGGGAACGTGACGGCGACGATCTTAAATTTCACCATCTTGAATCATAGAAATTTTGTAACTAGAAAGCATACAGTGCGACACCTTATTTTAATAGCAAATGTTCCCACCAATCCAATGGTATGCCTATATTTGCTCTATCGTTAACCATTACGAAGTTAGACCTGTTTTTAATGTGCACTAAACAAAAGAGGTACGAAGACACCAATACGAACGCTTCAAGTTATTGTTCAATATGTTCTCCGTTCCCTTTCGTTGTTAGCCATTTTGCGTTCCAAGTCACGCCCAACCTTCAGCAAAGTGCTAACTGGACTTAACACATGCGGTGTAAATTAGCATGTTACCCATATAAAAGAGCGACGTATTGACGTTTGGTACACAATCACAACAGCCCTAACTTCGTACTGGTTAACGATAGAGCAAAAATAGGCATACCATTGGATTGGTGAGAACATTTGCTATTAAAATGAGCTGTCGCACTGTATGCTTTCTAGTTACAAAATTTCTATGATTCAAGATGGTGAAATTTAAGATCGTCGCCGTCACGTTCCCCCTTATCATTGACTTTCCTCTCGACTTCATATATATCCACCATGTTTTTATTGACTTATTATTATTACCACGCAGTTTAGAAGGCGTCGCATTGTAATTGACTTGTGCACAACGGAAACAAACAATTAATATACCTGTAACATTTTATCACCTACGCATATCTTAAAACTAACGTCACCATTGTTTTTCTCATTAAATTCCAGTCCAAAATCATGTATCATATTACCCTATTCCTATTTAAAAAAAACTTCACCTGAGTTCAAGATGGCGGATTTCAAGATGGCCGCCGGCAAGGTCCACCGTACCGTACGACTTCCTCCTAGGTCTAGTATGTACCCACGTTGTTATTCAGTTTTTCTCATTAACACGCAGTTTACAAGGGGTGGTAATGCACTTATTATTGTGCACTTACCGACTGTGGTGAGTGACATTTCAACATGCCATTTTGGGTATTTCTAGTTCAAAAAAGCAACTGATTTTTGTGTATGGTCTTTGTGTGGGACTTGCTTCCTAGGCGTGAAATTTTACTGTAGGTTTCGATATGGGCTCATTGTTACTTCCCTTGTCAGTCAGGATGGTCGGCCGCTGGATCGAACTCATGACGTCCCGAATGCTATACCAACGCTCTACCACTGAGCCACGGCGGCTCGGTAAGAAATGTGCTGTTGAAAAGACTTGTTAAATTATTACGAACAATGATGAAGATGATGAGTGCTCTGGCCGAAGGTAGCTCTTGGCCTGAAGATCCCTGAGCTAGGTGAACCGATGGTGATTTGCCATTGCCTTCCATTGTTCATTTTAATGACATACGTTTTGTTTCAATAATATTTATGTGAAAATTGCCGACTACTAGTGTATATCCGACGACCGGTGCCCATACCCCATTTTCAATTTTATAATTTTATTTGTAAATTAATGCAGATAAACGTTCGTTGTATATATTAGATCGTTAGTATCTTGTGTGTGTAATATTCATGTCACTTGCGTTGAATCCCTAATGCTATATAATATTTTTATATATATCTCTATTTTTTTAAAATAAGTTATTCCTCTAAGTATCAACATTATATTTAACAAATAAAAACGGGGATGGCATCTTGAACATAGGCCCTGGCTGACAGCTTCCCGAATCCTTTCCCCTCCCCTCCCCTGAGCCTTAGATGCCTAAAGAACATTAATAAAATTAAAAAAATATGAAGTATTTTCTGGTAACAAAAATAATAATTATCAAGAACGTTTTATATGTGATTTTTATATTAAATTATTCCTTATATTGATCAATTTATTTAGGAATTGTTTGTATCTTTCGTGTTGAACTTAACTAAGGTGAACTCGATTGCGAATTCTCAATTATTTTTCTTCATAAGAAGATGGTGCGTGGCACGTGCAAATGATATAATACCAGGCAGCGCACGGCTCGCTGTTTCCTTCGTGCCAAACATACAGAGAAACAGTTGAATGTTCAACTTGCGCCACGCTGGGAATTAAAACCCATGTAGACGGTGGCGCCAACCCTGCCTCTAGTGGAGTGTTATAACTCTATGGACCACACACATACAAATCATGCATTGTCATGGGGGCTTTGTTTATAATATCTCTGTGATGTTATTCATTAAATCGCCTTTCCAACTTTCGCCTGGTTACCAACCGAGTATGCCACCTCATCAACCATCGCTTGTATATCTGTGACCACTGCCGTTTTCGCACGAAGGCGAGCAGTACTGCAATCAATCCTGTTATTATGTCTGGTTTACAATCTTCTGGTGGCGAAGAATGTTGGGTTTTAACACTGTGCAGCAGACTTGAGCTTCTACTTGTGTGTAAAGGAATACAAATAATGCATTGTTATGGTGACTTTGTTTTTCTATTTCTTCGGTACCATTCCCAAGTGTACCATCTCCAAAACCATTGCTTGCGTGTGTGTGTACACGCGACGGGACGAATCTTATTATTTTGTTACGCAACCATTATGCCAAAGAGTGTGTGTGTGTTGTCTTACCGCTGTGCAGCCGACGTGGTCGTAGACCTGTGTGTATATGCATACAAATAATGCATCGACATGGAGTCTGTGTTTATTTCTTCGTTTACATTCACAAATATCAACTCTTTTCACAACTTTGTATGTACTATACCCCCCGGAACCATTGGTTGCATGTGTGTACACACTGGAGCGCTTACGGTTATGATTTTACGCACCCACGTTGACATTATTTGTGTGTGTGTTTTGTGGTAACACTGTGCCGCTGTCGTGGTCGTAGACCTGTGTGTACACTAATATAAATAATGCATTGCTATGGAGTCTGTGTTTTTATTTCTTCGGTAACATGTCCAAATGTAGGCTTTCCGAGAAATTTGTTGTATGTACTATACCATAACCTAGGCAACCATTGGCTGTATGTGTGTACAGTCTCGGGACCAATTGCAACGCTGGTACTCCACAACGAATAACATGTCTATCTTTGCAATGCAACACCAACGCCATCTCCTACATGCTCCCTGGATTCTCCACACCAACGGTCGCTATGCACTCTGGTAGTCGTGTTGGATCTTGTCTACATGGTCCTGCCGGTGGTTGTGAACTACAACTACTACTTGCCTACTGCGCTGAGCAAAGTAAATGCCAACGAAACGTATTTATATGACTTACCTCCGGTCCTCCGACACTACTACTACTACCTACCTACGTTCATTTTATAGTATTGAGTTCATGTAGGGGCTGGTGCTGCTGGACGTTGGAGCCTTTGATTGCGGAGTAATACCCTTCCCTATATGCAAAAGTGGTAGTTAGATATGGTATTTGTGTCACATATCCTTTACACAAGGGTGTTATAGCAGCTTGTAATTACGGTCACAACCACCCACTTCCCCATCTGGATGATACTACCACCAGTTGTTTCAAGCTTTAGCGTTACCTTTGAGCATTGCCAATACGGATGTCGTAGGCTAAATCCACTAGTAATACTACTACTACTCTTTCAACTTTTCATTTGTCAACGATGGATTACATGGTTTGTTGTATTAGCGGGTGGAGGACTACTGGTCATATTTCCACATTTCCGATTGCCCCACCTGCTCTCTTCATTTGCCAGTGTGTGAAGAGAGTTGCGACCGCTCTTATATTTACTACTATGACTACTAGTGTTCTTGGAATTTCTTGGATGCTACCATCTGGATCAGTATTGTGCGTGGGTTCACCACTACTACTTCTTACCATCTGATGTGGTTCTTGTGTTAGCCTTACCTTACGTACTTTGATTCATGCTGTTGCATACCTTTACCTCACTGTTAAGCAATAAAAGCACAATGCGTATGGACCGCTATCTCTATCTTCAATATTGATCACAACTACACATACAATGCATATTTGAATTACATTACACTACATTTGCCGATGGTATAATAAAGTAACGATCACTTTCCATAATGCAGTGTCATTTCCCCATCCCACCGCCCTACCGTCTTTCTACATCTCTGGTGTAACCGCTGTCTATTACTACCCATCCACACACACACACACAGAGGTAGTGTATGTCTATGTTTTTATTTTAACGTTTGATATATATTATTGTTCCTTGTCCTTGCACGGTTTCCGTTCACTGGCACCTAACCATTGGGGTGCACGCCCACGTAACACTATTTCACTGGGTACATCGGATGATGGCTTTTGCGTGTACGAGGCACGCCACCGTTATACTGTTCCCTGATCTCAATACACTTTGTACGCACACACCACTGGTTTAAAGTTCAGCTGCACTGTCTTCGCGATTAAGTTGTTGTCGTACTTCCTCAACTTTGCGCTGGATAAGGTTTTGAAGTCCGCATTAGAATGTGCGACTAATGACGGGTGCACTGTTTGGTTGCTGTTCGCAGTACACCGGATAGATTTGGGCCAGGTTTTCAGTTGTGAATATTAACCGTCCGTGTGCGGGTCCCTTCCTAATTCTCGTTCAAGCATGCGTGGCTGTATTGATTTCCCTCATCTGCATAGCACCCGAAACATATTAACGAATATACTGCACACTCCTATTGTTTAATAGCGTCATTTATACACAGCTCCTCGATAATGTTCAATTGACATTGATTCGGGTGTCTGAGGGGACTGTCAGAAATTGGGTAGGTACGGGTTTTGTCCTCCTGTTGCTGCACACCTCCACCACCACTGGCCCTAGTTTCCATGGACACACATAGTCCTGCAGCACAACAGCCCACCGTTTGCTCAAATTGTTTCACTACCTCCACAAAATCTCTCTCGGAGTAGCTATTGTCGTTCCACAACTCGCTGGATTGACTCATGTTGCCTAACTATCCCATGATGTGTCACCTATGGTTGTAACTTGTAACCGCCATTGCGCATACCGCTCCGCGCACCACGTCATCGAGGCCCGCTGGTTGCGTAGGTAGGACAAACTGGTGTGTCCTTGTGTAACACAGGGTGCTTTCTCCTGTGGTCGGGAGGGGTGGGTTGTAGCACTTTACTGTGGCGGTTCGCAGGTGGCGGTCGGGTCCCGGTCACTGAAACCTTCCCGTGTGACCTTTTCTACGACGAGTCCTTCAGTTTGACTACCTCTGTGTTTACGATTCGATGTAGCTCCAGGTCAAAATTGTGTTTCATCAAGACTGCATCGTAATGCACCGATAAGCAGATTTTGAATAATTCATCCAGCGTTTCTGATGTCTTCATGATGTCCATTGTTTATTTCATGAAGCAACACTCGACTTCTTCTTCACTATGAACTATCAATTTCCCATTTAGAAACCTGTACACTGATGGTCGCGCTGACTTGGACGTAGGTAGAAGCATCCCGAACATAGACTTGTATGGCGGAGAACCAACATATTGATAACACTCGAAATACAGCGACTGTCCACTCATCTTTCGAACATTTACAATATCGGATAGCGGTCACAGCTTCCCCTATGGCGTTGGCTGCATTATTAAGTTGTACTTCATTCGCCGATGTGATTTGTAATGCCGCCGTCTTCTCTTCCGCTGCCAGATCTGTACCTCTAAGCGCCCGTTCATCTGCTGGTTGAAAGTCCGCCATTATGTGGTGTTTAACTATTACATATACACAGTCCCTTCTGTTATATTTCCTTGGTCACGTCTCCACAGATGCGGCATGCGTGCACGTTTCCCTCTGGTTTATGTGTGTGGGGTGTGTACCCCTCTGGAGCTGACCATTACCAACTTTGTGGCACGCCCTACTTACTTCGCACATTGTGCTATACCTGTACTTACGCCCTACATTGTGTAATGATAGTACTGTTTACCTGTTCTAGATAGACGTTGTACATTTTGGTATGGTGATTTCCCCACCGTTCGATATGGTTGCTTTGCGCGCGGTGTCCCCCTTGCTCAGTGGTCTGTTTCCCTATCCTAAAACTGCGGTTTTCAAATGCTCGTGATTTCCATCGTCCTACTGCATCCAACGGTTGTGTGGCAACGGGATTTGCACTGGTCAGTTTATCCAGTGTATTCTAGCAGTCGCTCTTTCACTCTTTTCTCTACCCTTCGGTGACAAATAAACGGAGTTCACAGCCAAGCCACGAATTCCCTTGTTTAATACGGTAACAACGCCGGAGGTTGATGAATGGCAGGTAAGTACTAATAATAACAACGTGAAAATTCACAGTTACGAAATACGTTGGTGAAGAGCATTATTTAATCATGGAATCAGGGCCAACGCTACTCAATTATTTACATTTTATTTCTTTTTAGTACGCACCAGATTTCCCACTCATCGTTATAATCGTCGTGAACCTTATTCTTTCTTACAAAGCTATAATCCATTGCCTACTTGTCTATAGAATTATCGCATCATTACCTATCCATTGTTGCATTCAAGTGCTGATAAAAGAGTGGAATTCAAATTTCTTCCTTATTCGGTACTGGTTGCTCAAACTTTGCCTTACATTCTGCCTCATTGTGTTGAAATCCTTCAATATGGAAGCAAATCCTTTATGTGCAATCCAAACAACATATGTGCTGTCTGGGTTGCATAAGGAGGCAAGATATTGCATTACAAGTATTACATGGATTTAGAATGCTGGAATCCAAAAAACAACATTTTGAGTCCAAACAACATATATTTGGGCACAAGGTATGATGATTACCAGGAGAAAAGAGATGTGACGTCAGTCAGACTGTTCTGCTACAATATCATCCTGAATTAGACTAAGACAGCTTCTCTTCACCGTTTTGTTCTTCTTCCACAGACACAGTAAAGAAATCCTAAGGCATGTATAGGCAAAACTGGAAAGTTACTGTAACGAACTAGGTTTATGGCGGCACTTCAAGAACGAGAACAACCAATCCGAGGTTTATTCTGTATACACGAGTCCTTTATTTTAACAAGTCTTACGGTACTATGGGAACTTAGGAACAAACAACTGAAAAGCAGATATTAACATATAGGCCACGGAAATTTACAATGTACATTGTGTGGATCATTAGGAGGAGTCAAGTTGGGGAAGGAATATCCGCCTTCGTTGATCCATGTCTGGTTTGATCACGAATAATGTATTTGTGTGTCTTAAACCTTGCACTGAGATTATGCGCGGATTATTTACCGCAATGAATGGAAAAGATGGGTCAAAACTGTTTGACAATTGTAAGTATCAACGTCACGATATGCAATGGAGCGTTAGTGTATGGCGCTTGCTTGCTTCTAAATGTATAGCTGGAAAGAGGAATGCTGCTATTTGCACCTAGTAATTATCCTAATGTGTTCAGGTTTAGTTTCATACTGTGCCTGTATCGAAAACACGCATACAGACACTACATTAAGCGAGTTGATCCTAAAGGTTTCCTTTTCCTTCCTTGTTTTCTTTGTAAAAAATTACATGCACTAATGAATTCTTTGTAGTCCCTGTAAGGTTAAACATATATTGTATGTAACTTCCTACACACGCACAAAGAACATAAGAAAACGGAAAGAGGACTATGACTAGATAAAGGCTGCATTCATCTTATCCCCATTATCCTGCGGATTGGGAACAGGGTTGTCACTAAACTTCATATTACAAGAAAATGCATGGCTAAAAAAATGTAGGATACTTTCGAAGAAAGAACAAAGTAACTTTTTTAAACATAAACAGACAAACATTGGAACCATACATACCGCGTCTTCTTATTTACGATTATAAATAAAACGTACCAAACTTAAATGAAGTTCGACCACACCTGGTTACTCAATGAAAGCGTGTATCTTTGTTGTAATAAGGATTACCCGGGATCAAACCTCTAGATCGCCATCTAAAATGTTTCCTTTTGCCTCCCTCAGTCACAGGCAGGTGCTGAGATGGAACTTTAGAATATGGGCTTACCACATCGAGTTAATTCAACGACGAAATGATCGTATCTACACCAATTTTTTCATCCGGTGGTACGGTAAGCGCTCTTGTTTCTATGGTTCGAATCATTCCATATTCTAATGTTACCGACTTCTTGCGACGTCAGCTACGTATGGAAATTTCACATCGGCGCGTTTCAAACGATGTAATGCTTTTATACTCTGATACTTCAACCACAACATTCTTTCCGGGGATATGAGACTATTTACATATGTTATTCCTATCGTTAGGAACGTTTCGGTGTCTTTTTGAACTCTAGGGAATAACATCGCTGCTCGCAGTCACCACAAATGGAAAGACTGCTTCATCGCAAAGGTGTAACGTACGGACAAAATGAAAGCTCTGCTTCATCCTACGGGTCAATGCTTCGGAGCCGACTGACCCGGACCACAACGTGACCCTGTGCCACGTTTCTGCTCTGGTAAGTGGATGGAGAGAATATGTTTAATATCTGACTGCCAAGACACTATCTATCTAATAACTCACAGCCATAGTCGATCTACTATTCCATGAGGCCTCTCCCCACCGGGCGGGGTGTGTCTACTGCTCCAGCGCTGACTAGACATACCTTAGCACCACAATTTAATAGCACGCATCTCATATCTACCTACATATTTTAGAGCATTCACATAAAACTGGTCGTTCCCACAAGAACCTAAGATATATCGAGTAATCATGTAATACATCCTGAGCTACAACCTGGTTATTGTGAGCATCTACAGTTTTATTATTTTCATAAGGTTTTAGTCACAATTCAGAGAGCAGCGGAAAAAACAAAATACATTTCACATCTACAGTAAAAATACAATACAATGAGAAACGCTGAAGCATCCTTGTACCAGTTTTCTTGCAAATGCCAGGAGCAAAATCATAAATTCCACCCCGTATATGTGCGTGTGTGTGATGGCGAGAGAAAGCAAGAAACAAGGGACCGTTTTACGACTTCGTTCCATTACCCCGTCTATTTACAGATATAATCTTTATCTGGAATGAACAGCAAACTCTGCTAGATAATTCCATTATTTACCTATTCTTTATTCACTATACATGAGAAAGCATTTTCGGTTACTCGGGAACCAATTTATCACTACGATGACTGGACCAACACTACACATCAACATGACTGAATAACACT
>JAGDQP010070981.1:0-10690 GCA_022664845.1 Lepisma saccharinum
ATGAATGCGAGAACTAAATTTGCTGTCTACACTTTCATTGCAAATGTTCTTTTACGCAAGGAAGCTAAAAACAGATTCCTTGCTTTTACATATGGAAACGTAGGTGACAAAACCATCACGTTCTCAGATGTAAGGATGGTTTCGAAATACTGTATCATTACGTATTTTAATGAATGATACTTTTTCTACACTTAATAACATTTCAACATGTCTTATTGCATTTAAAAGAAGAAAAAAAAATCATCTGCACATTTTTTCCCAATTTCGAAGGTTCATCCTTCCTTCCAGGGTTCGAACCTGGCATCTTTGGTTTACTGTTTCCGAAGATACCCGAAGTTGGACTTTAAGAATTTTCAGCTCAAAACAGCCTAATCAACGCGGTCAGCCTTTTTGGAATAGGCTGTAGCTATCTAGGTCCTGGAGTAAAGGAGATCTAGTACAAAATTGCTTCTAGCAATATTTGATTCAACTTCATAGTTTTTGTCTGCAAACATCTTAGCGTTGATTTCCCGTAAGAAAAATATTACTTTACGAGTTTTCGCTACTAAAAACTATGAAACGTTTGTCGAATATTTATACACCTAGCCTTACTCAATTTTTATGTATCTCACTCACGTGCTTGCAAAATTTCAGTGAAAAACATTGATTCTTTCTATCCTAAAATTAGAAATAAAATGGGGATAATAGTTGTGGAACATGTATATAGTGACTGACCGAGTGTTTTCTCAATAAATGTTGAAATAGTAACAATTTGGGTCGTGTTAGGAAACACCTCAGCAGAAGACTTTTAATGATAAATTACATGAGAATCGACAATATTTGGCCTATTTTATTTCCTTCAGTTACACCAGAAAAATGCCGTGTTGGTTCCTAGAATCAAGACAAGGACCTTTACTTCTCCTTCCTTCTTTCAAGGAGAAAGCGAATAAGAGGCAAGAACAAATATGGACAGTAGTTTCAGATGCTGTAGAACTTAAAATTCTAGTTTTGTTAAAGTTAACTTCTTGTTTGTTTAATAAGAATAATATTTTTTGTAGCTTTTAACTCTGAACTTTAGAGGGTACATTAAACTATAGATCCCGTCCTTAGCACATCATCTTCATCCGATGGAAGGCAGTGTCAAACCACCATCGGTTTACCTTACCCATCATCGTCACTGACAGTTATTCATACCGAAAATTGTTTCTTTACTCTGCTGTTTTTCGTGATGTTGGAGAAAATTTTAGTATAGATTTTAGAAGTGTGGTCTGCTTCTATTTCTTCGAACAAACATAATAAGTGTAAAGGGATTAAATTTATTCCTTTTCCACTGCTAGCATTAAATCCATTGGTCCGGGATCATCATAATCTTCACAACAAATACTTCAATGCCATTTAACTTTCATAATATTTCAGTAATCTTCGAAATTAACTTCTAGATTTTCTGACAAAGTTGCTGGTTCTCTCTCTCTCTATCTGTCTATCTATCTATCTATATCGTGTCTTATGGCACTTCTTAAAATTCATGAACTTATTTAGCTTAGTAGTGCTTGGGTGCGTCTTGATATCATAGCCTATTTCTTCAAACATATTCTTCTTTCTCTCTCTCTCTCTTTAAAGAGAGAGCATGTGTTTGTGTGTGTGTGTGTGGTGAAGGGAGCTCCAGTACCTAATGCACCAATTCACCAGCCCCGATTATGATGAACTCAAAGGCTTCATGTCTTTTCTTTTGCTCAAAGGCTTCTTGATCTTTTTCCTTTCGTTCTTTTCTTCTTGCAAGCTTCTTTTTTTGGATGGTATCTGCTGAAGTACCCATTCAAACTCGGGACTTACTGTTCGAGGTGAAAGTTCCTCATCGTTCACGTCCTCTTAACAAAACCAGTCACGAGTTACGGAGACCATTTTCCCGTTATTTGGCTTATCATCTTCTGCTGTCCGACTCCTCTACGCGCTTCTTATGCCATCATTAGCTTATCCATTCCTCCGTATGAACACTCCTTTGACGCGTTGGCTCACGACTGTTCTCAATCCATGAGAGAGAAAGTGCTGATATCAAACCTATCGGAAATTTGTATGATTCGTGAAACTCATAAACTTGTAATTGAGCTTCGTTCTTCAAGACAACTAATCTCTCAGGGAAGAATTCTCTTTTAGTCTTCTTCGTTGAAAGAAACATTGTTATGAAACCGTTTGTGAGGGTGGTTTCTTTCTTTCAGCTCTCCAAACATATAACTGCACAAAAGTGCACATATAACACACCCATCTCACAATGATTTATTTTATCTGAACTTCTGATTCAATACAGTATGTCTTTTTAAAGCGTTAATATTTCTTGCTGTACATTCAAGAGCATATACAAAATGTAGTCCTATTGAACGCGGTAGCTAACCGGAAGCATGCTTGCTTCATGTTGGGAATATTTAGGTTCAAATCCCTGGCCTGACTTAGATTTCATCTGGTTTCCTTTAGCCATACCAAGCAAGTGGCGAGGTAATACCTTCCATAAAAGAAGAAAGTCACTTCCTTCTCCATTTCTTAAGTTACTAAATTGCATGTCATAACTGCTTGTAGCCTTAAGATCCTGTAAAAGTCATAAATCCCTCATTTTTACCTGGCGAATGTCGGAATGGTAATAATTTAGGCCGTGGTCACTACCTCCCCCATTCCTTCTTCTATAGTGATAGCAGAGTTAGACGTGATATCCTGTAGATATAAGGCGATATATGGGTCAGAAATTGAAAATCAGGAAAAGTTTCAACATGAGTTGTCCCAAATAAATATTTTAAAACTTTCATTCGATTTAAAGTGTCAAGCAGGAGATTGAAAATGTTTGTCATAATTTGCAGAGAAATTCACAAAATAATATTTACTAGTATGATTTCTCAACCTGTGTTCAAAGTGAAGTGAAACGATTTACAGGACGGACCACGGAAATTACATAGAAATAATTTCGCCTCGAAAAACAGTAACTATACAACATTTAACAGTCTAATGCATAATTTTCGTTGTTGCTAGGATTCATATAGCTTAAAATGGCAAAATTGTAATTAATTTTTACATAAATTGAAAAATTGAAAAACAAACCTTGCACTCAACAAGAAACACAAGCCTCAACAAGAGCGTACTAGTACCTAATTGCTTTGAGTACTCCATACGTACAGAATCTCTCTGTATTGTTATCATCTGTATTTTTAGACTACTTAAAGACCGACGCTTTATTTGTCTTTGAATATTTCAGTACCATGAGGAAATCGGCAGAAAAATACAGTTTGAAACACATGCTACTATTTGCTGTTACCGCCCATACAATTCATTTTATCTTATCTTACATCCACTATTTAAACGCAAATTCAACACAACCTAAGAACAAAATACAGAACTGACTGGAGTGAGTAAAACACGCACAGAAACTGTCAGGGTGGGTAATTTAATTCTATAATTCGCCCTTCCCGTTTGGTGCTTACGTCATTTTGGTCACTCTGTGAAAATGTGTGTGTGTGCGAAGGTGGCCCTGCCTAAGCTCGTCTCATCTCTGAGGGATGACGTTCCGCCGACCCTTCCGAGGTCAAGGAAGGGGAAGATATTAGCCAGGGTCTTTATCTATGTACTACACAGCACAGCAAGCTCCTCAAACAGCTTTCTAAATTAGCTTTGTAGGCACTTTCTGTCACTTACCCATAGCAGTGTAAAACAATGTTAATTTCAACAAAAGTTTCTATTTACCATACTCGTGTTTGAATTTTACCTTTGTGCAAGTGTAGTTTATTTAGTATGTTTAGGCGTTATCCTTGGATTTCTTAAGTTTATGATTGTGTGTGGGGGGGATTCTAAATTGGATGTGTCGATAAAGTAGGAAGGGGGGGGGGAACAGCTGGGACTCAGTAATGTAATTGGATAAGTTTCATGTATTACACTGTGCTACACAGATTTTCTTTCCTGAGAGCTAATGGCTGTTCCTAAAAGTTTTTCGTCTGCTGAATTCAAAAATATAATTTGTTTTTCTGTACCAGCCTTCAATTTTGAGAAAAATTGGGTACTGATTCAAAAATATTGGGGCAATTCCCTACGTGGAGTTTGCACCACTGGAGTGCAAAGATGGAGTTATGTGGTGTCAGAGGAGATGCTACAACTCGCCAATGTGTTATTCCATGCCGGAAATGAAGCAGAAGTGACTTTTTTTTAAAAAATGAATCATAAAAGATACACTTTTTGTACACTTCGCACTCAATATTAGCGTAAGGATATCCAGTTCCTATCTCGAGACCGTTCAGTTGAAATGGGCAGCTATTTTTTGTGTATTACCTTTCAGTATGACCGTGATTCTCCTAGCGAATTGTCAAGGTAGGTTTCTTTATGATCTTATTGACGGTTTTCTTGTAAGGTTGAAAGAGACAAAACGTGGGCCCCACAGTTGTGCTCTAAGTCATGTGCTGATAATCTTAGAGATTGGTTGAGGGGCACACTTATTTCAATGCCATTCGCTCTACACACGATTTGGCGTTAACCACATGCCCATACAAGTCACTGTTATATTTATGTAACATTATTAGTACATTTTTGCCACTTGTATGTCACATTATTTGTTTGCCTATTCCTGATAGAAAGAACGGATTTCACTGCAATTATCAGTCACACTGATACTATGATACATGCATCAAATTTCTCAGGAAAGAACTAAAAGTTGAAAATTTGTTGCACACTGAATTATTATTATTATATTTTTGTCGTAGTTTTAGGTTATTGTGGGTGCATCGTGCTGCATATATGTTTATGATTTTATAATTTTGTAGTTATGACTATTTTTCTTCTGTCGTGTAAACCATGAATCATGGTTAAGTGGAAGACAAGGTTACTTTGCCATGTTAAATAAAGGCTAAATAAAAATATAAATATACGGACAAGGTGAACAGATAGTGGTTTGTCATTACCCTATCTAATAAATATGACATCCTAAGGATGAGATCTACAGTTTAACGTAGGTTCCGAAACACTAAGTTCAATCAGTCCCCACCGGAAAGAATTATTAAATGGATTAGGTCGGACTCACTGTAGTCATGGGCCGACTCAGGTCAGATCCACACGGATCTCTGGTGAGGCCGGATCGAATCTACTCACAGTTATGAGTCGGATCTGGTTGATCCGCAACCCGAAGCGTCGAGATTACTAGCACCAGGAATTGAAACCCGAGAGCTCTTGATTAAAAGATAACGAACAAAACCACTCACCGGAAGCATTTACACAATGAAGAGTTCTTCCATTTACTAACATGTAATAAAATGTTTCCAATATTGATTGACCAATTCGAAGTCAACTATTTTCCCATTTTCAAAATCAGAAATTAATTATTTTCCGTTCCAATCTCCTTTAGTGTGACTCCCTTACCCAACCAAAACAAAATCTTTCCCCCAAGCTATAAAGTAACAATAATTGGTCTTACCACTCTTACAACACATCCGGTTGCTGAGAACACCGGCTCTGACACGAAACAATATTATTTCGTAATATAAGTGCATTACTTCCATAGATAACCATACGGTTCTCTGTGTTACTTCCACAGAAAGCGATCTATTTTTAACCAAATGATCTGTATTCACTCAGTCAGATAACTGTTTCTTCTGATGTATACAACAGAATACCTGTTTATTATTTTTTTTTAGTATATAAATAATGATATGGTAACGTTAATGTTTGCATTAGTTACCTGATATAGTTTCTCTTTTTACGTTGTTCAGTATTCTTACAAACGGATTGAGAATATCTGAATTACAAATTATCCGGTTTATCAGATGTAGAATTCTCCGGACATTAATAGCCATCCTTAATGTGTCTTTTAAGATGTATTTTTCATGCAGCGAAATAAATTCACACATTTCTTTCTCTCAGAGAAATGTGAAAACGTTTTCTGTCATTGAGAGGTCAAGAGATTAGAATAAGACACAAACTAAAGAAAGAAAGAAAGAAAGCCGATGGCAAGCCAATAAATACAAAGCCAATTGAGAGAGGAAAGAAGGTGGCAACGCGAAGCTGTTCATTCAGAAGAAACAATGGAATGCTTCAGAGCAGAAGAGAAGGTTCGGTCACTGACTTCCCTATGTTGGTGCTTTGTAGACGAACAATAGAACCGGGAATAATATATCTCGAACAATAGATTTGAAGTCACTATATATTGGAGACAACAAGTCATTATGAAATTCTAGGCCAAGAAACTGAGGGGAGAGAATCACGTTTCTGAAAATGTAAAAGCTCCAATCGATGGGTATTCAGCAGACTTTCCATTTCTTCCGTTCAGCTGCCTAAAAACTGTTGTTTCTCCACATTAAAAGAAAAATAAAAACTTTCACAAATCAGCTCCTTATTATTGCTTACTCTTTACTATGTCGTACACTTCCAGGTTTTAAAAGAGTTTCCAGAAAGTAAAAGTATCCATGTATTTTCCTTCGCTTTTCCGTATTATTATTATTATTTTAGTAGAATAATTCTTCCTTCTAGTTTTCACCAATTTGGTTTCCGTATGGATTTATATTTTGAAACATTTTTATATAAAGAAGGTTTTAACTTTATATAAAACCTGTTAATTTTATATATATACCTAAAGTTACATTTCTGGACAGAATTACACGCTAAATTCCGAAGAACGGAATATTCCATCTTACGATAGCGGAAATAGACTACCCTTTTATAGCGGATTTTCATCAGAGAAAAGATGATAAATTTCTGCTAAAAAAAATATGTGATCTAATTATGGGAATGTAACTTTTTTAGATGAACTTCCAATCGTAGCCCGTCAAAAATTTGGTCTTTTGAGATGAACTTTTCAACTGTTGAAAATGAGAGCCACTCAATTGGGAACTTTTTTCTCGTTCTTTTTAAATAAAATGTTCAGCTTTTGAAACTGAAAAACACTTTATGTGCACAGAGAAACATTTGTTTGTAGTTGAAAAAAGTTGTTAAAATAAGACCCAAATAACACTTTATATCATCTGAAGAAAAGTTCCTTTAACGTAATGAATTGTCAACAGGAAAAAAGTATAAAGCTCCTACGCAAAGATAGAACTCAGGTCCCACTATGACTGAGTTCGAGATAGGGTAGGGGGAAAATGCAGGAAGGAGACGACCAGACCCTAAGTTGAAGGTACCATCCCGACGTTTGCCTGGTGTGACAGGAGAAGCTCTGGAAAAACGTCATTCAGGGTGGTTGACCTCTGGTTTTCAACCCTGAACCTTCCAAATGCTAAGCCAACGCTCTACCCACTGAGCTACGGCCGTTGTGTGTGTGTGTCATGTGATGATTTTCAAATTCGTCTGTTTGTTATATATGCACAACGTTACTTCAATCCCGGACGTATACTCACATTTGAATAGTACAGGGGAAAAGAGGAATGTCCATTTAAGAAAAAATGAGTTTGCACTCATAACAAGTACTTACGAATGAAGGTTACTGCTTGGAAGACTCTAACCCAAAAGCTTAAATAATCCACAAGTTATAGCGGATTTTAGAATATTAAATACATAGGAGTAAATGAGAGAGTTAGAGTTTAAAATACGTGCTACGAGAAACCTTTCTTGGACATTCCCCTTCTTTCCCAGTACTCTTCATTTATAGAAAATGAACTTTTGAATTTTCTTGTAAGTCCGAGACTTTCACAATCAAGCAATACTGACTTAATATTACATAACAAAGACAAATATGGGATATTCATTTTGAATATATGACTAAATCTGATTCATTATGATCATATTATGCAACTTGCTGGATTTTGAAAGTGTATCTAGTGGCCGAGCGGTCTGCGGCGGTAGGCCATCGGCTCGAAGGTCCTGGGTTCGAGTCCCGGCATGGGTGTGGATTATAACAGCTAAAGGCGAATCGTGACGGACCGAAGTCCAAAGTTACTAGACTGACCCATATAAAAAAATAAAGTTTACAAAGTTTTTTTTTTTTGAAAGTGTACAATAATCAGTGTACATTCCTTCATAACGTCAGAGAATGTAAAGATTATATGTTTCAATGCATAAAATAATACATTTAATACGCATATAATTTACTTTGATGCATTTGATTTTGTGGGGGTGGGGAGGTGTGGAATGTGTGTAGCATTAACATTCCAGTGTGTGGGGTCTACCTTTGGCCACTTCGTGCACAAGTCATTCCAAGTAAAAGTGCGGGGAGGGTGGCCGAGCGATCTGCTGCAGTATCCCATCAAGGTCCCGGGTTCGAGTCCTAGCAGTGGCATGAGTGTGGAATTTAACAGCTAAAGGCGAATCGTGACGGGCCGAAGTCCAAAGTTACTAGACTGGCCCATATAAAAATAAAGTTTACCAAAGTTTTACCAAGTAGCAGTAGCAATATGCAGGAAGTCATCATCAGTTTCGACACGTGTGGGTGGCGTAAAGCACTGCTTCATGAACAACACTGACAAGCAACCGCTGGGAAGTTGCAGCTTTAGTATGTTGGTAAGAGCATGGGACAGCTGATCCGGGGGACCGACTGCCCGAGCTTGATTTCCAGCGGGATCATGTTTTAATTGTTTTCAGAAAAAAACTTTTTTCTTTATTTATACATATATACACATTTTCAAATTTTGTAAAGTTCACTAATCATTGGTTAGGTTAGGATTTTTGTATGTACACGATCCACTGTAGTTCAAGGCAACGATAACAGGTGGCCCAGACGTCGCGAATACTTTATACATTGAACGAGTCGTCGTCTTACCATGAACTTTCTAAAACATTCTTTGCAAGTAACATCTAAACAATGCTCTCTAACGATAGTCCATCATTTACCTTACCTGGTTTTCTTTCAGTCCTACCAGATTAATACAGGAAAGGTTCCTAATGAAATTCCATTGTAAAAAGGTCTACGGAATAAAGATTGATAGCGCAGCTACCAGTGATTTCACTGCTAAAATGGTATTACCACCGTTTGGTTTTAGGGTGCCGCCACCATTAGTGAAAACAAAAGCTTCACTGTTTTAATGGTGATACCATTTTAAAAAAACAACTTGTAAATGAACGTCGAAATGGTAACACCGTGTTTGCTGACTCAGTGATCATCGGTCATTATAAGTTACAGATAAGTTATTTAGTGGTTTGGTGACATCAGTGTGTGTTATTATTACCATCTATTTTCTTAAGGTTTGAAGCGATTTGTACATTTTGTGTGTGTAGCCAAACTCAGCCGTTTTTTAACTGATGGCAGCGGAATCCAGGGGCGGGAATTTCTCTCCTTCTGTTTTGGAACCCATGGACATAGGATCAGGTACACCGATTAAAACAGCTGCAGAAACTTTTCCTACGTTACACCCGGACGTTGCAAAAAATACGAATGAGTCATTACTCTTGGCACCTTATATTGTACGTACATGTTAATTTGAACTTAGATCCTCCTAAAGAGCATATGCATCCTATGGTATTAGGGAAACAATTATTTGGAACCCAGATACCCGGTTTAAAACGCTTTGACACAGTTGTTAGAGCAATCCTCAAATTGACCTTTACGGCAGGAGCGGAGACAAATGCTTTCTTAACACGCCCGATTCTAGACGAAAATAAGTGGAGTGCGTATATTCCGAGCTATGCACTACATTCCATTGGTGTAATGAAGCGTGTGACATACACTGTTACACCCGAAGATGTAATTCGGGATATCTAATGTAAAGCGCAGATAATTCACACGAGACGATTGAATAGCCGATTACATTTCGGGTCTTTACAACCTACACAGAGCATGGTATTAACGTTTAACCAACAACGTTCACCATAAGACTGATTTTGGTGTTTTATACACATAGACATACATCCGTATATTCCAGTGGTCAAACAATGTCTGAAAGGGTGTTATAGGTACGGACATGTACTACGCAATTGTAGAGCTACGAAATTAACACGTAAAAAATGTGGACAGGATCATGAGGATACAATTTGTCAAAAACTCAAATTCTCCCGTTTTGTTTTCATTGTCATCACACGCAATCATATGATCAAGCATATTACGAACGAGCGAGACAGAGAAATATTATCCAATTGGTGGCAGTGACCTACATTTCATATCAAGATGCTATTAAACAAGTCCCCCCCAAAATACATGGAACTTCACACGGTACAAGGGTGCCAGTTACATGAAGAGTGAACTCTTTGACGCAACAGCAGCCAGTATTTATCTCCGCGAAATCTACATTCTCGGCGGTGATTCGTACTCCTACAAGGACCAGAGATTATATTTCAACGGGAACATCTTCGAAATCACCGCATCATCAATTCAAACGTAGGAAAAGTTCTACCCCTTCATTTAATGTACAAGGTCATACCAGGTCAGTGGAGTATAACGCTATACCTTGTTAAAGTAATATAGAATACTCTGAACCGGTAATATTCCGATTAGAACGCCAGCTAGACAGCGAATCCCGCATATTACAGTAGCCTCTACTTCCACGTCGGAAGAAGAGCAAATATGACCGAACAGGACCCCATGAATCATGAATCCCACGGTAGTACTCATCCTTCTACTAATGACTACATACAACAATTTATTACACAAGTACTTGACCCCTGGTACGTATATTACAACAAGAATCAATTATATCCTATTGAATCTGAATTATATCAACAACTACGCTCTAAACTCGCTGCTTTGACAAGACTAGAATAGTTTACGTCAGACCAGGAGATCAGAGGTACAGCAATCTGAACAATCCTAGGAAAGAACACAAACAAC
>JAGDQP010070982.1:0-10690 GCA_022664845.1 Lepisma saccharinum
ATATATATATATATATATATATATATGTGTGTGTGTGTGTGTGAAAAAGAAAAAAAAGTTATTTTCATTAAGAAAAAAACTTTAAAAAACTACACCACGGTTCGAACCCGTGTTCCTTGGATTAGCTTTCCGACATGCTACCAGTACACTAAATTGGCAACTGGAGGCACATGGTTGGATGTAATATTTACCTTTAGGGAGTAATGCGCATGCGCGAGAATGGCTCAGGCTCGGGTGCTTATCCTGTCTCTAGTCGCAAGTATAAATATGGGGCAAATCCTAAATGCTTATTTTCCTTCATTCATTTCTTTCCTTTTGCTGAGAAACCCAAAGAAGTCAAGAAACTAAATGCTAGTTTGTATTCAACTTCAGCAGTACTTACTTCCGCGACTGTACAAAAGTACATTAAGATCCAATGTGTCTTTATACAAAATATGAATATTTTGTTTCATATTTTACGCAAAAGATAAACTCAAACATTGTTTTAAAGAAAGTTTCAATGCCACTTGCATCCGTTTTTTGCTTCTGAGTTCCTCGATTTTTGTATCTTATTTCTGGAAACGATTTAAATGTTTTTTTTTCTTGTAAATTTTGTGATTTTATGACAAGCATATAAAGTGGATTATCATAACAGGCATAACGTAGGCCTACTTAAGCTCCTTTAAATACAATTGTGAATAGAATAACTGTCTATTTTTTAAAAAAAGAAAACCTCTACTATGATTAAAATATTTCCAAATATTAAACGAATGGTGTGAAATCAAAAACAGCTAAGCGCTTTTTGCGTCAAATTAATTTTACGTAACAAAACAATGAGCTTGCCAACCAGAAGAAATCTTAAAGTACAACTTTAGAAAAAGCAAGTGCCTTTCTCGTAATATATTTTTTCGTTGGTGCTTAATCCCTTTTGAATTCACAACAATTATATCGTTCTTAGACCCTCCTGACACAGAGTATTTCTGCTACGATAAATCGTGTAATTTTTCTTAGCATATAAAATCGTTACAAAATATACCATAGCCTCTTGCCTTTTGTACTAGCATTTGTGCTAGCACTACGATTAATCTTAGCATAAATGGTTCAGTGTCAAGAAGTCCTTAGAAAAGATTCTTCAGTTGTGACCAAATTTCTACATTAACTGCAATCTGACTAAAAGATACGACTGTTATTTCTTTTGTTTTGAATTGCTAACATTTTCAAGTTCACATGCTCTGTTGATTAGATGAAAGAACTTTCAGATGAATATAACACAATTTAGTGTAAATCTGAACGTAGTAATGATTTAGTTCAAATTGTGGTAGTACTTTTGTATTGTTTGTATACTTAAACTAATATCAGCCATTACTGTTCACTAATTTCTATTTTATGTTATATTTTCACAACATAGAATTTAAGGGTGAGTGGTAGAAGGGGATTTAAGCCAATAAGCATGTGATTACTAGGCATATTTCCTCACAGTTATGTGACATGTCTGTAATCTTATACATGACTTTTTTTGTTGGAGACGAACAACTCTGGTCATAAAATCCTTATGGGAGAAACTGCATAATGTTGGATCGAATCAAGATAAAAAAAAACAAAAAACCTCGCTTTTCAAATCCATTATATTTTCGTAAACTGCGCGAGATGTCGAAAAAGAAAGTGTTAGAAGTGTGCTGCTATAATGTCGTAAAATCTTTATTTTTTACATTTTCTGCACTAATAATTTCCTGTACCCAAGTCATTCTACATCGGAGGAACATTGTAGGATGTTCGTCTCAGGGAGGGACATCCACGGAAGTGACGTCACCACAGGGAGTAAGTGGACGTTTCATTTCTCGTAAAGAACGTCTTAACGTGTAAAACCGAAATTATATTTTGTGTGTTAAGCATCATGTTTGTTGTTTGCATCGCGTATAGTAAAAAAACTCTAACTTGAACTAAACTGTCTCCGTTCACTAAGGGCTGGATTTCATGAAAGCTTGCGTTGCTTGCTTTTCGTGCGATTTAGGTGAATAGCCAATACTTACGTTACAAGAAAGCACGCAATAAAACTTGTGTTTCAATTGGCTACTCACCCAAATCGCACGAAAAGCAAGCAACGCAAGCTTTCATGAAATCCAGCCCCAATACTTCTCGACATTAGTGCCCGTTTATGATTACAGACAGATGTTGGATGTCACGCCGGAAGTAACGTCATTACAGGTTGAACATAGTACTAGTTCGTGGTAAATAATATTGCAATGAATGTTTTTATGTTAAATATTATGTTTAGTCTTTCTATTGCTGATAATGAAAAAATCTAACCTGATCACTAACCCGATTTTGCTCAAGTAGTATTGAATATCTGTGAAGCATGAAAATGCAAAAGCAAGCAAAATAGAGAATTTACTCATAAGTAAGAACAAGAAACAGTAATGTTCTTGGGAAGAAAGTGAAAAACAGTGACCTGGGTGGAATTGAACTCATATCTTCCGGTCAACTACCGACTCTCTAAGGCCTTAAGGCTGATTTTCATACACGCTTGCGTTGCTTGCGATTTGGGTGAATAGCCACTTGAAAGACGTGTTACACGTAGAACAAGTAATAAAACACGTGTTTCAATTGGCTACTCACTCTAATCGCAAGCTTGCAAGGAAAGCAACCTACGTCGCGAAGACAGCTGCAAACAAACGCTTTCGGAATGTTATTTGAAGCACAATCCTTGTCCGCTGTTGAACACGTGACGTTTCTTTTCAGGGGTGGTTGCAAGAAAATACTTAAGTGTAAAATCTGACTTAAGTCAGACCATCGAGCTCTACATAATACTGGAGTGACTACCTAGTGTAGAAAGATAGACGCCAGAGCAAATGTTTAAATTTGTTTGTCCACTTCCAGTCTAATCCAATGTGGACGAAATTCTCAGTTCTAACCCAGTTTTATACGCTTCTTAATCGCTGTACGACCCGTTTTTCGACTGAAGTAGTCACTCCAGTATTGTGTAGAGTTTGATGGTCTGACTTAAATCAGATTTTACACTTAAGAAATTTTCTTGCAACCCACCCCAGGGTTCTCTTCAGAGATCCTCCTTTGGATGACTGCGAGAAAATAGTAATAACATGCTTATCATCTATATGGATTAAACCCTTCTGTCAGTGAATCCCTCAATTGTCTGAATTTTTATTCTTGTGTCTTAAACAATAACAATTTGCAACATCGTGATCTTCTTCAAAAGTTCAAAATATTTAAAACACTTACAGCCGTATTCAGAAACGTTTTCGTGAAGTGACTAGCGCTGTACTAACGAGTGATTAACAATCTTTTAACATTGGTATTCACTCCAAGAAACGTCTCTGAAAACGCCTGTTATTGTTTCACATCGGAAAACCCAAATTAGATAGCAATTAGCATATTTTCTTTGTACATAATAATACACTGACTCATAAGCAAAAGTATGATCTAGATAACTCTCTCAAGAACTCGGATTCAAGACATCTTTTTCTTAATCATACTTTTAAAAGTTTGAATATTTTGTTCTATAATTATAAAAACACATTCAGCCGAATTCAGAAACTTTTTTGAGAGTAACTAGCAATACGAATCAATTGTTTAGTCAGGGTTCATTTTCAAGCCCGCTTTCGTTGCTTGCTTTGTGTGCGATTTGAGTGAGTAGCCAATTGAAACACGCGTTACAACACCTAATAAAACTACACCACGTGTTTCAATTGGCTACTCACCCTAATCGCAAGCAACGCAAGCGGCATTGAAAATGAGCCCCCACGCGATAGTACAGCGCTAGTCACCCCAAAAACGTTTCTGAATACGGCTGATTGGCTTTAAATGACGCAGCACATTCACAACCAATATTGCTAATAATACTTATAATACTTTATTGTGAAATGTTGTACTAAATATCACCTTTAATTAAATATCAAGTCCAAATTCGTTTCTAATCCATGGATATTGTTGTGGGCACTCTAAGCACGTGTGAAGATAACGATCAGTTCTTAAAACTCGACTATGCAATTTGCAGGCCTTTGGAATATTACACGCTTTTTCTTGAGGATCGAACTGAAATACAAAGAACATAGTAGGAGTTATGAACTTCACATAAGTACAGACTAGGTTAAGTTGATAAATATATTTTATACGTACATATGTTAATTAGGACTGTTTCAAAAGTGGGACAATCTTCGATCATCACGCCACCTATCGCTAAGTGTGATGAGTTATTGAAATAGTGATAAAGATACCTTCTGCAAACTGTACAATTACATATAGAATGTTATTAAAATTTAACAAAATGAATCCGATGAGCAAAATGACGGCGGCCTACTACGACTTGCCATCGGAATCTGGCGAGCCGAAGTGGGCCTTCGGAATTTGACTAATGCCACCGTTTTGGATGTTCGCCGTCGGTCCACCAGCGGACAGGCGCTGTGTCGAATATCCGCCAGGATCCCCCTCTACGTACGTCCCTAGTTGGCGAATAGTATTCCAAGGGAAGAAGCGTTGTGAAAGAAACTAAGAAATGTAATGAAAGCGAAGAATGAATAATACATTTTAATTTTTAAAATATCACTTCTGAATATTTTAAAATTTCAAAAATAAACTATATACTTCTATTCAACTGCGTAGTTCCTCTGCATAGGGCTGTCAATTGCTTAATAAAAGTTAATTGTATTGTAGTTTGTCTTACCCTTTCCACTTTCCTAACATTTATGCGATTTCTTGTTAGTCATGTGACAAACAGGAAAAGGAATAACAATATGCGATTTTGTAGCTAAACATGATCATGCAGACATATTAAGAAGAACGCTTGTTCATATAGACAGGATTATTGATAACTAGAGTAAAATGTCTCGGAAAATAGGAAAATCTGGTCCACATTAAGGATAAAAGGTGGGGGAGGGGGGGATTCTTTTGAGAATCTTTTGGGACTTTTACAGCAACTTTATTTCGCGGAATTAAAAAGGTAACGTTACGACAGTATCATAATAGTAATCATTCCGGAAATCGTAATACCGTTCTGACGTAATACGTGTTGTATAAATATGACATCCTAACCAGTGATTGCAAGTTCGCGAAGTGGATGAGTGGATAAAAAGGCTGGTTACTAAGACGCAGAATCGAATTCGAATCCTGGTGGTCTCAAGTAGTAGGTCTATAATTTTCGATTTCTTTTTCTGTCAAAAACATTTCTATGTGAATAAGTCAGTTAACAAGGATTAGGTTAGAAAAATCATGTTCGTTTTTTTCGCTATACACGATATGATGGCATTATAAAAGTACTGGTCCCTAAACAGGAAGTTGCAATAATGATTAATATTATGATCCGGATATGGTAATGTTAAGACCCTTTCAACACAGTAATCCACAAAACTGTTTTCAGAAGGAGGGAAATCTCATCTAATGCCTTCCCAGGAGGCGACGTACCAAGAATAGAAGATACATTCCCTCGCTGAATTGCGATATTGAGGCGCTGGATTAGGAAGGTGGTCGCGCGGGCATCACCCAAAACGATCTGTATTCGCCGACCAACCTTTTAAATAAAATTAAGGCCTGTCGTGCCCCAAGTAGCACTTGATTCAATTGCGATCGCAACAAAAATAAACTGAGCAAGTAGATTAGAGTATTTCCGATTTTATCGGCCTTTCTACGAGTAGCAGCACCACTGGCTTTCAAAGAAGAATGAGTAACATTTGAAATGGCGAAAGTATCAGCGCAGGTGAAATCCCATAATAGAGGTCTGCCTCTTTTCCATGGAACTAAGTGTCATTCCATCAGGTCTGTTACCTTACCGTCGGAGCGGCTACAGCCAGATGGTTCTCGTACCGATGATACATTAGCAGAAACTAGAGCTCTGAGGATGACATCATTGACACTAGAATAACGCATGTGTCTACAAACACTCCTGATACAGGAGAGACCGTGAAGGCCCCGTTTATCCACGAATGCTCCACAGGCTGGACAGCGGTGAGGTACACAGACGTCTGCTCCTAAACGTAAGGCAACAGCAACACGGAAGCTTTCATTCGAAAGATGTAGACCAAGAGAAGAAGGCAAAGCTTGGAGCCAAGTACCGGACTCAGGCGAATACGCTGCTAGTCGCCTGGCTTGATCTTCAAGACAAGTAGCGGATTGTAGTAACTGCGATTGTGTATGTTTGATGATAAGATCGTCCCAAGAAGACTGAGATCTATGAGACATGTAAAAGAGGATAATTTAATCCACTTAACGTAGACCGCGACTCGTGTAATGTTCATTACATCAACCGCCATGACAATTACTGACAAACAAAAGACGATTGCATAGCGCACCAAATATTTCTACTACTAATGTAAATATGCATAACATTAACATTTATCATTTTTGTCATCCTTCTGGTTTACCCCTCTTTCCCCCAATACATATTATGCCAACATTAGCTAACAAATCTATCTATGTACCGGTGGTATGAATGTACTCACCTGTCTTTTACAATTCCAAGGCTCAAACGAGTTCAGTTGATTGCTGGTAACTGGCTCCCTCATCCATTGTATTGCTTGCCAATTGGTAACAAACCAGACATCAGGCATCTTTACCATCTCATCGAGAAACTTCTGCAATAAGAAAATATTAGACTTTAGAAAACATTGGTGTATACATCCCCATGCCAAATAACTATAACGTATGGTTCATTTTGGGATAATCATAGTTTATGGTGTTGGCAGCAATAGTTTAGTAAATATATTTATACCAAGAATGTTGTAATTAGAACATCCTTGACTTAAACGTATTATATAAGCTTACACAAGATGAGTGATGTTCGAGCGAGATTCCAACATGGGTCCAATTCAATTGGAAGACTAGCTGGACCAAAGTATCAGATGTAAGTTTACACTAAACGCAACAACATAGGGGTGTATGAATGCTTTGTCTGAATGCATATTCGAATCTCACTTCTTCACATATGGAACAGTAGATGACAAAATTTTCTTTTATTTATTAGTCCGAGATCTGTATTTGTGAAAATGGTCGAAAATTATGTACATATCTGTTTCATTGAAACCTATATTTTAAAAACGTTCTAGCTAGTATACTATTTCAAGAAGAATATTTCGGATATCTTACATTTTTCATGGTTGATGTAAGGTTACGAAAACTGTACAGTGGGGCACATTGTATGACTGTGTAATATTATTAAGTAAGGTGAAGAAAAGACTATATATAATGTCACAGAATAATTTTAACTAACATACATCTCAAATAAAGTTATCTCCCTCATATTCAGTACACAGTTCATTCCACCAACCTCTACAAGTGGAACGTTGTGTCCAGTCTTCGCCACGTGGTAATACCTAAAAATCATTTATGGCAAGCAAAGAGCAATCTACAACTGTCGAGTTTTTGCCTTCTCTTGTGGTTGGGTTTTTTAGTAAATGGCTGTGCATAATTGAATTGAATGTAGTTCGTTGTTATCCTCGACCGTCGTTGAAGTTTGGCTTTCTTAAACGGCGATGACATGCTTATTGAAGAAGTTTCTCCGTTTCTTCTAACAATAACTATAGTATCAAACATTATTGTTATTTTATGATGTCTTGATTTGAATTTCAATTTATTTATGTCCTTTAGGCAATTTTGGCTCAGGCCGAATACGGCTTGATCATATCTGCAGCAACACAGTATGTGTTCAAGTTTCAATTACTTTTAGTATGTTGTTTCTTGTAAATTTCCTTTTAAAAGGCTAGTGGAATATTTTGTGTTTGTGTGTATTCTCCCGATATTCAAGCGTTTTCTGCACAAAATTTTCTAGATTGTATCGTCGTCAAAACTCAACCCACCGCGTCACATGACTTACTATAGTGCTAAAGTGCGGGAAGGATAAAGAGAGCAGGTGTTCTTTTGCTATGACCTGGTTGCGTTGGCTTGCTAGCTGGGTGACCCGGGTTCGATTCCCGGGGACCTCCAGACTTTTCTTTATACTGTATATTTTTCTTTCAAATAACATTACCTTTCTTTCTTGGTATATAAAATAATTGCTCCCTCTCCTTTTCTTTTTCATTAAAAATAAAATAAAAACAGCATTGGCATAGGTTAGAAAGGTCAGGTTAGATTGTTTTATTTTTACGCATTTTCAAAATGTTACACACTTTACTGAAATTGCTTAGATGTTTTTTAATATACGTAAACGCAATTTAAAAACCAAACACGAAGAAACGCATTGTTCCTCCTCCAGCAGTGAGTTATATGACATTACCATCTGTTAGCGGCTTTCTGAACTGCTTTGAGGCTGTTTGACGGTGAGACGCTCGTAAATTTTCCCCAAATACATTACGATCGTTTTCTTGTAATGAACGCTGTTCTGCAATTGGTGCTTGCTAATCTGATGTCATAGATTATAAGGAAAATATATTATTTGAATTTAAGGGAAATATGTCAGTTGCTTCACATGCTTTCAATGTTATGCGAACAGAAGCTAGTTTTAAACATGCCTTAGCGAAAAGAGCTGCAAGATGATGATTTTTTATGTATCTTCCTGATTGACTTCAGAAGACTGCAGAAAGAATCGTGAAGTGGTCGAAGTATTGCGTCGTATGAGGTGGAAGGTTTTAACACTATAATGTACTATTTCGCTAAATGCGTGGGGCAAAACCAAAACAGACAAAATAAATAAATAAACAGAAATTTGCTGGGTTGGAGATGAATGATGAAAATTTTTCAACCATTTAACAATGAACACTTATCAAATCGTATTTAGAAAACAGAGTACCGCAAAGTTGGGTAAGTTGACGAATGGTCAAGATGCTCCACTCAAGCGTCTGTCAACATACCTTACTACGCAATTTTATCAAACATAGGCGTACTACCAGGTTTCGAAATGCTTTCAGGACATACTGTGACATTGGTCAAGTAACTCCACACAGGGACAAACACCTATTTACTTATGTGTTGTAAGGATACGTTTTGTAGCTTATCACTCAATTAACTTTCATTTCTAACAACAACGACATCGAATCTGAACTAAGATATATTTTGTTGATAGTAACCGACTTTAAACAATGTACTTTAATACATGGTTTGTGATTTATCGAAAAACATTAATTTTATTTACCATTGTAGGAAGTCAATTGAGCTCTGAACATGGGCCTTTACATCTCGAAAATAAAGCAGATTTGTACTGATGATTATATGATTTTTTAAATTCCGATATTAAGAAATCAGATGCAAAACATGTGCACTTATTTATAATTACACATCGTGTATTTTAATTCAGAACTGAACCATTTATCTCATTCTGTAGCCAAGAAGATATCGGATACAGTTGTTCAATATGATTCATTTTTACGAAGAATAGGCGATGTAGGGTAAACATCTCTGAAATTGACACTCCCCAATTATTGGCACTCCCAATTTTCTTGAAAAAAAAAAAGTCCAAAATAAATGAACAAGACTGATATTGTCCCCGACACGTTGCTTATTGTTTCTTTAATAACTTCTGCAGATAAAACAACACATCTTTGTTGTGTGGTTAAGGTGATAATTTCAAGAAGGCTTCGTTAAGTCACAAATTTAACCTTTCCAGATCTAAGCAGATAAGGTAAGGAATATACTTTCATTTGTCTCTAGTTATTTATTGCTATAATGTAATTTTTGTACGTGTTTCCGTCTTTAACAACTAGAAGGATGTTTAGAGACCGCTTAGCTTGCATCATTATATGTAAATTATGCAAATTAGTTGATGCTACTAGGGGAGTGCCAATAACTGGTATGCCTTTTTTCCAGAGTGCACATTTATTTGGCATGGGGGCAAATAATTAGCGATTAAAAAAAAACAATAAAATTTTCAATTTCTAACATATAGCCATTCTAACCTTTAAGACAAAAGTACGATCGCTAGCATTTTCACGTAGCACGTCGCTTTATACGAACAACTATTTGGTAGGGGTGCGAACCAGAAGTTAAAAATTAAGCCAATTTGGCGTTCTATGGCCACCAATCATTAGTTTTGATCACCTGGAGCCAATTTTGGGCACCAGTTCTTTTCTCAAAATTCTCAACTTTGCCAGCATCAAGACAGTGCTGTCCTTCACCGCTGTCCTGTATTTCATTTTGGTGCCGCGAGTACATTATTTTCTATGCATTTTCGGCACGCCGCGCCGTCATACGTACTGCAGCTTGTTCAGACGCTGCTCTGTCAGTGTGCAATAAAAGTAGTCGTTCACCTAAGGGAGAACTGTTTCACTTTTTTATTTGAATGGTGCATCTTGTCCATCTTGATTCTTCGCTAATTTCAATATGAAGGTGCATCATTGTGTGATATGCATGTAATTTATGTTTAACTTCAATTAAACATAATGTATTATGAGACAACTAGTGATTACAAATGGCCACCGAAAAATTCTTCAGGTGGTCTTATTGGCCACCAAATTTTAGAAAACTTTTAAACACTGGTGCCAACTACTGGACTTAGCAAGGCATTAACTGATACACGTTCTCAGGTCTCGAAAACCTATAGGGAACGTAAGAGTCAGTAACTGAGCATGAAGGGGAAGGGGGGCAACAACTGGTCAGAGGGTGCCAACAAATAGGTCATTTTGCTGTTTTGAAGAAAAAGAAAATAATAGAAAGATATATGTTCTGCATTTTTATTGTTTCACTGATCAACTAATTTCGGGAAGGATCGTAGAGTTTACTACAGCATAAGGGCTCATTTTCAAGCCCGCTTGCGTTGCTTGGTTTGTTTGCGATT
>JAGDQP010070983.1:0-10690 GCA_022664845.1 Lepisma saccharinum
GCTAACGTTTGTGACGAGTAAAACTTTGTGGGACACGCAGGAGTATTAGAAGTTGTCGCGAGGAACTAGGCTCATCCATATTCCATTTCACCAATTTTTAAGGTTGAAGGAGTTGACTGGACAGTTTGCACCCCTGGTGCTTTTGCTCGTATTTCGCAGCTTTTTACACTTGTGTAATTTATATACTCGCTTCGCCTCATTGGGGCGCTGCCCCCAGAATTCCAGGGTGGCCTCGCTGGGGCGCACCCCTTTATCGCAATCAGGCTCCAACTGGGAACTGTACCCTAGTAGGGGAGACGAGCCGAATTTATTCTAACCTACTTGTAATGGTATACCTTCATACCAAATTTCGTTTCTCTAGCTGCAGTCGTTATAAAGTGGGGCTTAGGCGGGCATTTTGGATAAAAGATGGACACATTTTTAACGTTTTCTTATATTTTCGTGACATACTCGAGATGATACACTGTCATATCAACTTTCATTTCTCTATCTCGAACGATGTGAAAAATGATATTTCAGCTGCCATTTTGAATCAAAGATGGTAAATTTTTTAAAACGTTGTTGTTTTCCTAAACTACTCTTGATAATACATCATTATGCCAAATTTCGTATCTCTGGCTCAAGCAGTGCGGAAAATTTATTTATGACGTCCGCCATTTTGGATTCAAGATAGCGTCTTTAGAGATATTTTGTAACATTTTCATAATCTACTAATAATGTTGTACTGTCAAACTAAATTTTGTTATTCTAGCGCCAGCCGTTTAGGCTGTGTATTCTTTAAAATTTTACGGTTGGCGGCCATTTTGAATCCAAGATGGCGACTTTTTCAAATTTTTAAAAAGTTTTCTTAATTTGCTATTAATGATGTAGTTTCATACGAAATTCCACTGTTCTAGCTTTAGTCGTTTAGGCTGTGTATTCTTTGAAATTTTAGGTTTGGCGGCCATTTTGAATCCAAGATGGCGACTTTTTCAAAATGTTGGAATTTTTCCTTTATCTACTTATCATCCTCTACCTTCATACCAAATTTCATGTTTCTAGCTTACTCCAAACACCCTAAACAATATGATGAGTGAGTGAGTCAGTCAGTGAGTGTCAGTTAGCCTAAAATGTGCAATTTCAGGGGTCCACAACTAGAACATAGTTTGAGATACGAATATGAAACTTTGTACATCTGCACATATTTACCATATCTCCTTAACGGCAAAAGCTCATATTTCTATCTTTAACATCTTTTTTCTTACGGGGCCCCCAAATCGTCGATTTTGCCATAAACTCTTGTTCCTGTATAACATGCTTCTGGCAGTGCTGACGTTTTCTGACGTGAAGAACTTGGCTCATGCACTGCCGTGCATGTTGATATGTCAAACATTATATTTTTCTTCAATGTTTAGCGTGGTTATATTTAATGCAACAAGCGTTCTGGCAACATTGGCTCTCACGTACATTTCACTGTCAGTGAGTTTGCAATTCTGACAGACAGTTGAACCAGCAGAGTTCACGATAAACATGAACTTTTAGCCCTAAAACATTTAATTGTTCACTAAAAAGTTATTATCTGGTACTAATAAGAAATACTAAATAGTTACAGCGAACAATATCCATTCCTTTGTATTAAACTCGTCCAATAACCCCTAAATAAAGATATATATGAGAGCACAAATTCAAACAAACTACTCACAACGCATCGTTGTAACCTACCCCCAGTTTAAAAGTTTGAGAGCACATGTAATAAACGAATGTAAAAAGCAATAGAAAACATAGGTTTATAAAAGCACAGACAATACAGTGACTAGGCCACGTGGAAAGAATGGCAGAGACAGCAATGCCAAAGAAAGTTTTCAAAGGAAGACTGTTCATGGAAAGAAGAAAAGGACAACCTAGATTAAGATGGATACCGCCCATACATTTCATTTTATCTTATCTTATTAAGATGGATGGATGATGTAACGAAGGATCTGAGGACCATGAAATTGAAAGGATGGACAGATAAAATTAGAAACAGAAAGGAATGGAGGCAGACTGTTGAGGAGGCCAAAGCCCACCCAGGGCTGTAGCGCGAAGGAGTAAGTAAGTAAGTAAAAAGCAACTAAGAGTATACATTAGAAGTATCATTCTTCAACTAAAGGATTTGAGTGTGGAATATTAGAACATTTTAGATTTTTATTTCTATACGAATTCTTCTGTTTCTGGGAAACGACTACACTCAATGAATTTTTGTATTTTTTTAAATTACATCATTGCACTAGGTAACTTGAACTTCTGTTTTAGTTTTCATGTATCGAAAATCTGTTTAAAAATTGTGTTAGTAGGCCATGCAACTTACTTTAAACGTAACTGAAAACGAATTTATATCTTTTTAACATGTAGTAAGGGTTGCAAGAGCTTATTTTGTATTTCCAACAAATAGAGAAATACAGTGAGGTAGTAGACCTATTTTACTTTTCTTTTTCATATAGTCTATACAAGTTGTTTTAAAGTAAAGTTCTTACATCACTTCCAAAAACAAAGAAAGAACTAAAAGCAAGTGAACTTTGTTATTATTGGTCGGGTTTCTTTTAACTGGAAAGCTTTACTGTTTTTTCCTCTCCTCCTTACGGTTGAATACAAGTTTCGTTTCTCTCACTTCTTACCATCTGGTGACCAAACTACCTATTAGTTCTCACTCACATTAAGCGTTTGAAAAGTTGATGGCTTACGACTTTACGTTGTCATTGGAAGTGAACCAACTCTTGAAGCTGTAAAAGGACGGCTGGATGGGATTAACGGGAAGTACTCAGATCTTAAACTAAGCTGTTGAAGACTTTAGTTGGTTAGAGAACCTTTTTATGTATAGCAACATAATTTTGTTTTCTTTGTTTTGCTTTCTTGTGGGAAGAATTGCGAAGTTGGAATTACTTAGTAGCTCTCATTTGAGGACTTAATACATTTTCTCTTTAACTCCATCATCGTTTGGTGTTGACACCAACGGTAAACACATGAGTAAATCTGTTCTTCCGTTGCTTTATGCTTACGTGCTTTGCCAAATGCGGTTACTAAGTATTGTAATGTTCATTGCGTTTAATGAGAAAAAATTAACAGCATTGTAAATTGTTTTAAATAATAATAATAATACAAAAGAATAAAAATGAACTAACTAAATAATAATATCAAGACTAATACGAGGATAAAAATCATAACCAGGGCTTCATAAAACGGCTATATGGAAGGGAAAAATCAACATATTTTCAAACTTGGTTGTACCAAGAAGACAAACTGTAAAAAAGGGGCAGGTGGACAACACTAAACCTGCGTGTTGGCATATTTTATACAGATATTTGAAGTAATGCAAATATCTCGTACGTCCTAAAGGAGGTTTACTTACTTACTCACTCTATGGCTTACGGAACTCGCAAGTTAATCGCCGCAGTAACAAACTTTCGCCACAGGATTCTATCCTGAGTAAGATCAAGCCAGTTTTCATCGCCACCACCTACTTCTCGAAGGTCCATTCTAATATTATCCTCCCAAAGTCGTCTAGGTCTTCCTAACGGTCTCTTTCCCTCCGGTTTACCAACCGAGATGGAATATAATCTTCGTTTTTCCCAATCCGAACTACATGGCCTGCCCACCTTAGTCGTCACGATTTCGTTATTCTTAGAACATCGGGTGAGTCGTAAAGTCCGTGAAGTTCTTCATTATGCAGTCTCCTCCATTCCCCAGTCATCTCGTCTCGTTTCGGCTCTTATATCTTTCTCAAGATCTTATTTTCAAACACACGTAATCTATGTTCAGCTACTAGAGTCGTAATATTACGACCTAGACGACCTTGGGAGGATAATATTAGAATGGATCTTAGTAACCGTAAAGTATTACCGGCAAAATAATCGTTCTGTATATTTTCAATTTCAATTTCTTTGATATTAATCGCGAGGATAGGAGTTTCTGGACTGAGTAGAAACATGCGTTATGCGATACTAAGCGACTTTTTATTTATTCAGTGATCTCGTTTTTTCTTGTTAGATATTCTTCCAGGTATTTAAATTTGTTTACTTTCTCTATGTTCTCAATTTTAATTGCTATGTATCTATTTCCTTCATTCCCAGTGTTTCGGCTTGTTATTATATATTTTGTTTTCTCTATGTTTACTTGTAGAAGTATCTTTTCATCGCACGCTTCTACTAAGACATCGCTGTTACATTGTAGTGCATCTACTATATCTTCCCCTATTAAAATCTTTTAACGCAACTAACTAATTCACACTATGAATAACGTTTCATCCACATAATCAAGTTTCAATGTTACTTGAAGAAATATACACTACACTAACACTATATCCCTAGTCTAGATTTGTATTGAGTTTTTATGTTTAACCGTTTTAAATATTCTATTTCTATTTGAATTATTATTTGGTAAAATAAAAGATAAAATTAATTGTATGGGCGGTAACAGCAAAGTATTATTTGGAATCTACTATTAATACTAATATACAATATGATTAATTTTTCATCAATATAATAAAATTTCAAAGCCGTTTGTCATCTACATTACTAAAGCACTTTACACTTACAGGACAATAGGAGAGTCGCGAGTGGCATCGATCTATACACGAAACGTTAAAGCACCAAATTTTTATCAATTCATGTACATCTTACATAAAGTAGATCAGAGGGGGGTGTATCCGATTTTAACGACCGCTATCTTGGATAACGACGCTATCTTGATTTTTTGCAGCGCTTGTTAGAGAACGCGTTTTCTCGAGAACCATTCGGCCGTTTTCCATGAACTTTTTTTTGTAGCTAAAGTAACGTACGGTATCTTACTAGTGATATGTCATAGATGTGAACCCATAATGAACACTAATATTTAATTTACGATTATTTTATGATTTAAATGACTTTAATAAGAAAACTTTCAATGATATCGAAAAGACACACACTCCTTTTCTGTTTGTTGACCATTTATTTACTTTTAATTTTCTGTTTACAGAAATAGATTCGGTTTTTAAAATGACCGAGATATAAGCTTTTGAGTCCAAGCGCACAGGGGAATTTCGCTACAACGCAAGATATCTGACATGAACTGACATCAACATCCCAACAAAACATTTTTTACTTACCATAATTTCTTACTAAATAAACCTGAATTTTGTTTGAACGTGCGCTGATACGTGAAGTTGGAATTGAGTTTTATTTATGACCTTTAGGTAACCAAAGCTCAGGCTGAAGTAAATTTTTAGTGGCGGGAAAGGGTAATGAGAGTGGAAACATTGAAGTCTACACAAGAATGAATATATTAATAGAAAGTAACCGAAAAAGATATAAATGACTTGGATCTTAGTTTTTAATTTTTGTTTTTCTCTTATTGAAGAAAATATGCGAAGTGAAATTATATAAATCCTCCTAATGCACATCTGAAATATATCACAAAAATATAGACATATTGATCATAATTATCGTAAGTGTTCTGCCCACCGCCCGCTGCATCTATAGTTGCCTGCCCAATCAACGAGAAATCGTGTGTAGCCTGTCGCCACGAATTGACCGCTAGGTGGCAGGCGCATCCAAGGCTTGTTCTGCTGCTAGAATTTATTTTCCACATAGGAGTTTTGTTTTCAGAGACTAATCACCGGAAGTACTATTATTATTCGCCGTTTTTTTTTCGCATATTCCTAGTCACCACTAGCACCCCCCCAAGGGTTACGCCCTCGCTGTGGGAAGAGAAGGAAAGGAAATTGGTGGGATCTACTGATAAGGATGGTTGATCTAAGAGATGTTTGGGCATTGATTTTTATCCTTTATTTATCAAATCTTAAAATCAGGTTGGTATAAGTCTTGCGCTTATACCGATTTTATTGGTTTATGGGGATCAAACGATAATGAGATGGAAATGAAGTGCACATTAAACGACACAACACGTGGAACATATAGAACTAATGTGTGATTAAATCTTCTGCCTAGGGGCTGCTCTAGGCTTTATGAAAGACAGGTGAGCCCTTCTCCAACACATTGATGATTACAGTGCAATTATGAGGGTGAATGGTGAGTGAAAGAATGAGTGATGATGCATTTGGTGAGTTACGGGTGTCAAACAAAGTCCATGTGAGGTGTGACAGAGAAATAGACGTAGGGTCCCGAGTATGCAATGTTTACTTTGATTTTGAAGGTTTCAGAGGCTGTTTGTTGTACATAATGGAGTATGGTATCTCGAGCCCCTTGTTGGAGGTTTTGAAGTGTGAGAGTGATAAAGGCAATGATTTGTTCTATTGTGGGTGATGGAAGAGTAGATGTGATTTGAGTTTGAACAGGAAGACGAAGAGGAACTGTGAGATGTGGGTTGTCAACTTCTGGTTGAGGACGGCCTTTGCACTTGTATGAAAATGTCGGATGTTGTTCACCACATTGACTGCATTTCGGAGGTTGTTGTACGTTGACACAGTTTTTGGTCTGATGTGGGCCAGAGCAGTATCCACATTTGGCTTGGTTTCGACAGAAACGGGTTTCATGGGCATTATACGTCTGACAGTTCTCACATCGAATAGGTATGGGTGCAGTAGTGCGTGAAGGCTCAACTCTGTAGCGTCGTTTGTAGATGAAGGCTCCTATGGTTGATGTGGTGTTAAGACTCGGATCATGTAGCTGCTGTTTCCTTCTTTGGTTTTTATTCTCAGACATTTTGTGATAGTGTGTCCCTCGGATTTAAGTTCGGTTTCGGCTTCAGAATCTGTAACATCTGGTTCAACTCCTCGAATCACTACAGATAGCATGGGTTAACGGCGTGGAGGTGGTGGAACTTTGGTGGTTCTGGTGCTCATAGAAGTAAGATTGGCTTCACTGCCGAAAATTTGATAGCTGTGCTTGTTTCTGATAGTACTGCTAGATGTTCATCGGGAGATTTAATGATAATGCCATTTCTGGTAGGTACTATTTGAGAGATCTTTTCTCGAGGAACATATTTCAGGAGTTGTTGCAGAAGTCTTTTAGGTGTCTGAAACTTACTATCAAAGTTAGTCAGAAGAAAAGAATGAATAGAAGGTGTTTGATGTTCAGTATCTTGTGGATGAAGAAGCTCTGAATCGGATATATTCATTGAATGATCTGAGTTGTAGTCGGATACAGTACCAGTATGAGATTTCTTATGTGGTGGAGAACTACCAGAATGACGTTGTAGAGGTGATTGAGAGCGTGAGCCTGAAGGTGAATGCTGGTTGCGGTTTCGTCTTGTTGATGAGGTGCCGGATGAAGCATATTTTGGAGTGGCTGAAGATGCTGTTTTAGAAACTACTGTTGGAAGTGTATGCTTTTCTGTTAGCTTTGGCATGGCAGCGATGTGCGAATGATTGTGGTTGATAAATAATGATCAGTCTTTGACTGCAAAAACAATTTCAAAGTAACTAGCACCCTCCGACAGTGAAAACTGCCGTCGATCCTAATGTGACCGTATACTTACTACGTATACTTGCTACACAAGGTCATCGGTTGTAGGTTAACAAACCACAGTTAGGCTAGGTTAAGTTCTGTGTGTGTATTCGCCGGTTTTTTTTTTCAAATTGCTAGTCACCAATGTGACTAGCACCCATTAGAGGGTTACGCCCTCTTTACAGGAAAGGGGAGTGAAGGGATAATGGAAAATGTGTAAGAAAGGATGGTCTAAGGGAGGTATTAATACTTTATTATCATTTATTTGAATTACACCAATTAATTACTTTGGATATTATAAGCTTTGTGCTTATAATCATTATGTTTGGGTGATTAATGAAAATATGAGCATGAAGTGCAATTAACGTCACAACATTTATAAACAATATAGGTGATTGATAAATCTTCTCTTCTAGAGCCTACTCTAGGAATTTATGGTAGACAGATGGGCCCTTCGTCTTACATTGATGATTATTATGCAAAGATGGTGGTGAAGTCTGAATGATATGAAAAGTCAGTGATGATTCTGTTGCTGTTTAGCCAGTCTTGGGATATGGTATAGAGAAGTGAACATATGGTCCGGAGTATGTTGCGTGAAGTGTAAGTTTGAAGATTTCTTATGCAGCATATTGGATTTCTCGGAGGGCGTTTTCCCTATCAAATGGTAAGATGTTTTGGAGGGTGATGGTAAAGAAACGTAGCAGTTGCTCTATGGTGATTGGCTGCTGTGCTGACTGAGGAGGTGTTGGTTCTTCTGGAAGACGTAAGTGGGCGATGTAAGCTGGTTGGTCTGGTTCTATTGTAGGACGTCCTTTGCACTTATAACTGAAAGATGGATGTTGTTTGTCACAGTTAGCCCATTTAGGTGGAATTTGTAAGTTTGTGCAGTCTTTTGTCTTATGTTTTCCTGAGCAGTAGCCACAAGTTGGAGTGTTAGGACATTTGTTGGTCGGATGTACGTTATATGATTGACAGTGTTCACATCTTAACGGTAATGGTGGTGTAGTACGTGATGGCTCAACTCTGTATCTCCGTTTGTATATGAAAGCTCCAGATGCAAGAAGGTTGTCTATGGTAGACTGATGGTTGGTAAGTACTCTGACCATGCAACTTGGAGTGCTTTGTTGAGTTTTAATCCTGATACATTTGGTGAGAATGTGACCTTCAAGTCGCAATTCCTGCTCTGCTTCTGAATCTAAGATGTCGGGAGCAACGCCACGAATGACAACAGAAAGCATAGGAGATCTACGAGGCGGTGGCTCTTGATGGATTGGCTTGCTGTTCATTGGTGTGAGTTGAGCATTGGAGCCAAATATTTCAAAGCTGTATTTATTTCTGATAGTTGTGGCTAGAGTAGAGTCAGGAGACTTGATAATAAAACCGGCCCTTGTTGGTATTATTTGAGAAATTTTGGCTCGCGTTACATATTGTAGAAATCTGTTTAGAAGGAGTTTTGGTGTTTCATCATCATCATATTCAACCGTTTTCTATCCACTGTTGGATGAAGGCCTATCCCTTTTCTTTCCACATATCTCGGTCTGCTGATATCCTCATCCATGTAGGTCCTGAAAAACGCTTGATTTCATCTAACCATCTTACATTTGGCCCGGGTCAAATAGACCCCGCAGTGCCGGCTGCGATCGGGCGCGTCCATATGACAGCATATGACAGCATTGAAAGAAATAAACTGTTTTTAGCGATGGAGGAAATGAAGATACCCAAGAAACTAATAAGATTAACAAGAATGACCTTACATGAAACAACAAGTAAAGTGAAGATTGAAGGAGAACTCTCAAGATAATTTAAGATCGAGAAAGGAGTAAGACAAGGAGACGTAACATCAACCCTACTATTTAACCTTGCACTAGAAAAAGTCATCAGACATATAGGAATAAACCCAGGTGGGACAGTCTATAACAGGATGTGTCAATGTCTAGCCTACGCAGGTGATATAGACATCATATCACGAAATAAAGCTGAACTTGTGGAAGTATTTAAAAAATTAGAGGAAGCCGCAGGAAAAATAGGACTAAAAATAAAAACGCAGAAGACTAAATACATGTTGACATCAAGGAAAGAAGGGAAAATCAAAGAGTACAAAATATCAATAGGAGGTAAAGAAATAGAGAGATGTAAAAGCTTTAAGTACTTGGGATCATTAGTGAATCAACGTAGTACAATATAAGAGGAAATCAATACTAGGATTACGGCGGGGAACGGATGCTTTATGGCGATGAGAAAAAATTTCTCCTTAGAGGATATAAGCAAGAAAAGCAAGATAAGTATTTACAAAACAGCTGTGCGCCCAGTAGTAACATACAGATCAGAAACGTGGACTCTACTGAAAAGGGAGGAGGAACTACTACGATGGGAGAGGAAGATCTTAAGAAGAATTTTTGGAGCAGTGAGAGAGAACGAAAACTGGCGAATGAGAACGAATGCGGAAGTACAGGTGCTCTACAAAAATCCAGATATTATAATTGAAATAAAGTGCGGACGAATAAGATGGTTGGGGCATGTGTGGAGAATGGAGGATAGTAGAGTACCCAAGAAGGTACTAGTAGGGGAACCAGTTGGAAAAAGAAGAAGGGGAAGACCAAGAAAAAGATGGGTAGATGATGTGAAGGAAGACTTTAGGAAGCTGGGAATGAAGAGATGGAGACGGAAGGCAAAGGACAGAGAAGAATGGAGGCTTGTTGTGAAGAAGGCCAAGGCCCTACAAGGGCTGTAGCGCCAAGGAGTAAGTAAGTAAGAAGTATCTAACATTTGGACGTCGTCTCGGTCGTTTCTTTTCTCTAGGAATCCAATGTAGTACATTTGTCGTCCACCTTCCATCTGTTCGTCTAGCTATGTGACCGGCCCATCTCCACTTCATCTTCTTCGCAGTCTTGATTACATCCTGTACCTTTGTTTGTGCGCGAATCCATTCATTTCTCTTCCTGTCCCTCCTCGTTATTCCTAGCATGCACCTCTCCATTGCTCTTTATGTGACTCTCAATTTTTTAGTCGTTTGCGCATTCAATGTCCAAGTTTCGCAGCCGTACATCATTACAGGTAAGACACATTGATTATAAACTTTACGCTTCAGACGCATTGGAAGTTTCCTTTTGAAAATAAAGTGTAGTCTTCCAAAAGAACTCCACGCCATTTTACATCTTCTATTTATTTCATCAGTCAACTTTGCATTCGAAGTTTTAAGCTGGCCTAGGTAAACATACTCATCAACTATGCCTATTGTCTCTCCGTTAATCTTCACTTCCTTCTTTGCAGCATGTTGGTTGTACATTACTTTT
>JAGDQP010070984.1:0-10690 GCA_022664845.1 Lepisma saccharinum
ATGGAAACAAGTAAGTAGGCTCTAAGTCGCAGAACACCTCAACGGCACTTAAACTATCTTCGTAGCTTTTGTAGTTCCTGATTTGAAAGTTGTCGACAGACCGACATAGCAATTGTATATGGCTTCCCAGTTATTATTGCTGAAGCCTAAATGTTGTATGAAGTTTCCCTGGAAACTTCGTAGTTTATGCAGAAGAATTTCCGCACAGCCTATCTCGTAAATATACCTGTACAGTGTACATCGATAAAAACAGTATGTTTTTGTAAAAATCAAGTGAGGCGGAACGAGTGCCAAATTTGGATTATCTATGTGTCGTTGGTGAAGTTTTACCGATACCTCCCAAACAACAACTCAACCACCTTCGTAGCCCTAGTAGTTTCTTAGTCGAAAGTTGTCGACAGCCTTAGACACAGTAAAGTTATTTTTTACCTATTAAGCTATGCTTCCCTAGGATTTTTGGAAAGTCATTTTAATCTGATAACACGGCTTATTTCAAATACCAATGTGCTTATTTTAGTTTATAAGTTTCGCAATACGCTATTTGAAAGTAGCGCCTACAGGAGTCATACTTCACTCTTTTATTTTTGCTTTAATGTATGGACGTGCAACTGTAACCTATAAATTGGTTCTTGTAATCAATCAAGAGCAGTATTGTAAACTAACTGATTCGTGTGGCTGTGGAATTCGGTAGATGCTATTTTCAATTTTTCTGTATTTAATTGTTTCCTTGTACGAAAGTTCACAATCAGTAAAATTTTTGTTAACGTTGTTAGGAATTCTCACGGAAGTTTCGCAGCATTTTTAGTATTTCATGTTTCACTGTAATGGAAGAAAACTCAGACTTTTCGTCTGATTATCTGGATATTATTTTTTTTTTCAGTTCTGCACATGCACAGAATGAGAAAACTGTTTCTTTTCGTAGCTGTACATGCAATATTGATCAGGAGTTTGCTGCCGCCATTTTCTCAGTTCTTATTTTGGTAGAAATGGGAAATATTTTGAGTAAATGGGAATTCCAAACCCTAATTGACAATTATATAAACGATTAAAATGTGGCGTAAGTCGTGAGATCAACTTGGTTTGTATCTTCAGGATTCAGCCAACGTAATTCTAACACTCAATACTGATTTCTTTTAACTGGAAATTTAGAGCAGTCAGTACGACGCTGGATTTTTGACTAGCCCGTGTTCAATTTTCCTTTAGTCTACTTTTTTTTTCGGAGAACTGTATGATGGATTCCAACATTCCTGAGAACTGTATGATAGATGCCTTTTATTAGACAAATTACTGAAAATTCCCAGGTAGCTAACTTTTCTCAGGAATGTTTCGGAAAATCTTTAACAGCATGTGTTCGTTTATTTCTATAAATATGTTAGATAATTTCGACTAAAATGTAAATTTTTAATTTTTAATGTAACAGTCAGTCAATTGAAATGTAATTTAGGAATAGCAAAACTTAAATGTTACGTGTACCAATATTGCAATTTGTGGTATAACATGCATCCGTTTCCATAATAGAAATAGTTTCATGTATCTCACTTATTAGTATTCTATATAACCTAAGTAAAGCTTTATGTTACATTAAAATCATAATGTTTTTCTCTCTGTTTCAAAATATTATTTCTAATCTAATCCTCAAATTAACTATGTAACAAACTATGTTAATATCATATTAATATGCTTGTTATACTGATCGGAAAGCCTGTATACTCATTTCAAATAAGTCAAGAGACGGTAACTTTTTAAAGTATATCGTCTTTCGAGACGAGACCGAGATTAAATTGTTGAGACTCGAGACCGAGACAAGACTGAGGTTTACAATCAAGACCGTGACCAAGAGCAAGACCAAGACTGTCCTAAAAAATTCGAGATGAGAACGAGACTGATGCCAGTCTCGTCTCGTCTCTTCTCGATACCATTCCTAAAACAGACTATATATAATAAAGTCTGTATTATCTGATCTCTACAAGGCTATTTATACGTTATACGTTAAGGGTAATGTCTTCATCTACTTGTTTCGTCTTTTTCAAAGTACACTGATTTTGTTTATTGGAAAGGAACTTGAATTTTATTTAACGTCTTTAGGCATCTTTGGCCTACCGGGAATGGATTTTACAACAGGAAAGGTGTTTTGCTATGATTATAGCCTTAGGAACTTCGTCATAATACCACAAACGTATGGAAAAGGATAACGTTACTTTAAAACGATCTATTTTTCCCATGTACTTCTATGCAGAACGTTCGGTTTGCCAATCTTCATATCACAAGAGTTTGGTCTAATTTTTGCAAGATATAAACTTTGCAGAAATGTTGATCGCTCATTTACCAAGGGTTCTACTACTGTACTATTAGCAATACCATTAACAAACAGTACGTACTACCGAACTTAGTTTCTCTTGGCCAAATATGATTAAGCCATTCTAGGATAGTTTCGTGATCGTAGCTGGTATGAAGTCAAAAGAATGGCAAGTTTCGAGTATAAAATCCTACCAATTTTTTTCATTTATTTTGGTAACGGGCTCAAAGACTATTTTGCTGCTGCATACAACAAGAATGAAAGCTACCTTCTCGGAAGACAAAAACTCCAGCCAGTGACCGCCCGGATGAGAGGTAACTGTGCTTAGTAAATCAATATAAATTAATTTTATGTCGCTCATGCTCTATTGAATGGTGCACATCTATTGAAAACAAGCAAAAGCACTGTCCTTGAAATATGGTGCAAAATGGTGTCCACACATACGCGATCCTATTACTTATATTCTAATTTCAAATATTTATTTATTTATGCATTTGTTTGCTTGTTGTCAACAGTAGAGATTGAGGTTCAATGATAGTGTTGAAATTTACTAACAATGTAAGTTGTGTTACATTATTTTTACAATATAATTTTTAAATACTTTAGGAGACACATACGTAAGACATGACATGTTTTTATTCAGCCAAAGTCCACTATTTGCAAGTTTGTTCGGTGTAAACAAGAATCGAACCCACTTCAGTATTTGATAAATAAGATAGTATCCCTGATTCTTCTCAGCCACACCAAGCTAATGCTGAAATATGATCTTGAATTAAAGCAGGACTTTTCTTGCCCTTCATCTACGAACCAACAATGTTTACTTCTGTATATGAGAGTAGGCATTGTCATAATTACGGTTTTACAACATTTATTGTAGTTAACATCATAATATATTTTAATTTTGTCTTAAGTAGTTTTACAAAATTGTGATGATTTCTGAGGCTAGAGGAAGACAATTCAAACATTACATTTTCTCTACTCATCTCTAAATCTTGTTAAGATTCCTCCTAAAATTTCTGGTTTTCATTTCAGTTTCAAGTGTGTTTGCCAATTTTTCATTTATTTAAAACTTAAAATCGGTTCTTCATATAATGCTTAGCTTACATGGACATGGTTACAATTGGTTCTTCACATAATGTTTAACTTAGTGCTCTACATAGACAAAATATATATATGTAATTGTTTAGTGGACATAACACATTTTTAGAAAACATTGTTTTGTGTTCTTCTTACATTCTCAGATTAACAGAAACTGGCCAATAGAAAATTTCAAAGTTCCAAATAATTGCACTATGTGGCTATACCGAAAAATCAAAGTATGCACATTTAAAATTAACATTTTACGTGAGCTACTTTTATAGGTCAGGGTTGCTATTCAATACTTTGGGCTATGAAAAATTTTCATCGGCTATTTCTATAAATGGAAGTACACTTTTTTTTAAAAAAAAAATACCAGCTTTCAATGGAATTTTCATTTAGTTTATAAAGAGCAAGAAGGATATTTGCAAAGATTTTCACAATGTAATCTTTTTCGCTCACTGTTAAGTTACAAAATTATATTTCGGCTATACAGGGTGTTTGAGAGCATTGAATACCCCTTCTAAAATAAAGGGGATAAGTTCTTACTAAAAATAACATAAACTGATATGACTAAATCGGGTATGTTCTATCGAATGGTGTTATTTGCAAAACCCGGGTCGGAACGGAAATTTATTCTTTTCAATGGAACAAGGAATGTTTAGGATTAGAATCTGATTCTACGTTTAAAATGAAGAAACATTTGTCTCAAAAATATTTCTCGGTCAATGCATTTGAGCATTTACAATTTCTTTTCGACACACTTTCAGAGATCACGCTTTGAAATATTTTTGCACCAAGGTAATTTCTAGGTCAATGGAGGCGTTTGCTGTAAAAATATTTGACAAAAGTTTATATTTTTACAGACTTTTCTTTAGTTTACAATGGTTCGTCGTATCCTTAAATCTTGAAACGTTAATTTATCTCACTTCCCAACGTCATACAATGATGAAATTTTGCACAGCGACGTAAGTCATGTGACAATACAATATTATCCTAAAATAAATACTAGCCTGCAACGATCTTGAGTTTGACTGGTTGCAGAACACTTTAGGATTTGGGTCACAAGAGCAAGACATTAGCTTGAGAAAAAGTATCCAAACACCCAAATAACTCGAAAAATGATATTTTTTTAAAAGACATACTTTTCTTAAACAATTCGTACTAAAACGTAAAAAATAATTTTGTTTATGCATGATTAAAAAGAAAAGCACGAGGCGTGCCAATTCAAGAGTTTATAATGTGACAGTGTATATGAGCGTCCCAAGCATTTTTTAGTCATTCATAAATAAAATTATTATTATTATTATTTTTACTTTTTAGTACGAAATGTTTAAGAAAATTATGTCTTTGAAAAGTATTTATTACTTGTAATGTAGAGTGAGAATCTGATTTTTTTTAAAGTTCCAATTAAGAAATGTAACTTCCGGTGTAAATAGATCTCTTCTAGTCAGTATCGGACGTTAGACATCACCATTCGATAGAGTGTACACGATTTAGTGATCTCAATTTTGGTTATTTTTAAAAAGTACAGTTCTTTCCATTTTAAAACGGGTGATCCCTCAGCTGTTACATTTAACAAATTTTTGTCTGAAACGTTTTTACAATAAAATCCTCTATTGGTCTTAAAGTGACCATGAAAATGTGTAGAAAATAATTAACTTTTAACATGGAATCAGGATCTGTTTTAAAAAAGTACCATGTTTTAGTAAAACACTTGCAATTTTCGGGTCTGATCGGAAGTTGAATTACCACCATTCGATAGAGCGTACCCAAATTAATTATCACCTTTTTTTATTTAGTACAAATTTATCCTCTTCATTTTAGAAGGGGTGTGCGGGTGGTCTCATACACCATGTACATAGTAATCCATTATTTAATTCCTTATTCTAAGTTAAGCAAAAATTCTAGAATTGTGTTACACCTCGTGTTCTTTCCTAGCTATTACACAAATTGCGTCATGTTTTTACCCTATAAAAGACGAGATTCAAAGAACAAGTTTTTTTCGCTTCTTTTCAGATAAACAACCCTCTGTTCCTTGGAAGACAGAGAAAAAGGTACCAACCGAGGAATTCTGTACTTTTCTTTCATTCTCTAGATATGAGTGTGTCCTTTTTTATCTAGGAAATTATCGTTCCAAATATCTTGAAAGAAAATTCCGTTTCTACTGGTTCATTACAGGAATGTTATCTTTTTCGCGCGAGGGGGCACTCATTACCGGACGAGAATTTCACCATTCCTTTTCCTATTCAAAATTCCCTGCTAGGATAACAACTGAAAGAAGGAGCGCCATGGGATTCATTACGTAAAATGAGATAGGTCTCCAACGCACTGGGCAGAGAGGAGTTATTACAGACGATCGTTCCAAAGACTGTCGTGCTTGCAATCGCCATATTTCACTTTGACTCATCATTATTGTAAGGGAACAAGAAAAATATTACACCAACACAAGAAAACGTTTCTAGCATTTCGTGTTAATTTACGAATGTCAAACATAAAATAGTATGAATTGTCTGTCAAATAATAGTTTAAAAATAATGAAATGTTACAAGTTATACTTGTTAAGAATTCACATGTAAATCAAAGTTATCAATTTAAGACACTTTCAAAATACATAGTGTTTTCCTATAATGATCAATATTCCATAGAATTTCTCCTAACAAATTTCAAGTTTAAATATTAGAAAAAATCCTAATTCGAATATAATAATTAAAATAAGATCTCTTTTAAGTAAAACGCAAATTCCAATACACTTCTACTGTATTATGAAGTTTTAACACTTTTTGCTAATAATACTGCAAAAACTGGAATTGAATTTCTGCGATGCTAGCAAGTACATCGATGTTAACCCTCAGTTACACACTGAAAAATTAAAACATCATGTTTTATGGTGATACCTCTGGAAGCACTGGATAACTACCCTAACACCGTTACCGTAATGGGAATTCACAGTACGTTTTCCACCGTTACAATTACGGTAACGGTGCCTTCACTGGCGTCCGTACTTCAAATGATTTCACCGCAATAAAAATAATGGTTTCACTTTGTAACGCGTAATGGAAATGTTCACTGGTTTTCCGTTGGTGGTAAAGCAAATGGTGTCTTGAATTAACACCAGGCTAGCTTCCTAACGGCCGTTATCTAATGGATAGTGTAAATTGCGTGACGAGGTGACTGGGGAGGTTTATTTACTTATTATAGTAACTCAAGTTTAAGATTTTGAAGATTACTGGTAAAAGTTTAGTCGAGAAGTATGGTTGAAAGATACATTGTCTGTTAAATAATGGTACAATTTCAAACATTTATAATAGGATAGTCACAGAACATAATAGAAGCATAAAACGGGCAAGAGATGAAAGAAAAAAATATCAAAGTTTTACCAATGAGTTCTTTGAAGTTCAATGTTGGTTCTTGTGATAGTTACATAGACGTCATTGTAGCCTTCAGTTACTGCCTTTAAATTAATAATTAGTGGAGAATGTTGTTATAGCACTTCATCACCCATCCATCTTCAACGGACTTAAAGGAAATCTGAGAATCTCTTGTCTGGTCTTTTTGTGTCCCTAATGTTTCATTGCAATACTAAGGCTGTCCGAAACCCCCACTGCACCATCACTTTGCAGACAGTATAAAATTGTACATTTACTTATTTGTTGTGACAGAGATCAGGTTGAAAATACTGTACGTTTCATTCTACTTAACCATAAATGCAGATGCGATGTAATGCAAGGAAAGAGAATATACAAATTAAACTGTAAAAACAACACGACGTAGTTTTTTTACAGTGAATTCACGATGACAACACGAGTGCCAGTGATTTTATCAAAGTAGCTGTGTTCACCCTAACGGTAACGGTGAATTCACAGCAAAAAAAGCTTTCTACTGCGACACAATTGTGAGGCCAGTGACTTGACAGCAACAAGGAAGAAGCCATTGTTATACTTAAAGTGCCGTCAAACAGGGTAATCATGAACAGAAATGGGTAAAAGTTTGTATTTATACCTGGTATCTGTTTTTCTGTAAATGATATCAAATTAATAGACTATTTATTACATACATGTTATCAGTATCCTTTTGGGAACACCTTATCTGACATGATATAGAAAGAAAGTGTTAAAGAAATACAAAACCAAAATATTTAGCTTTGAGGAATATGCTCCAAAACGAATACAGTTACGACATGAAATATCAGACTAACGCTGCTCATAGTGATGTATGTTATGACTCAAAGTGTCTATAACAAAAAACAGAGCAGTTCTTTTTTTAAGACATAGAGACGTCAGATGGCTGCATTTTCAAAGCTTACCATTTTGGGAATAATCCTGAACAAAGAGATAATGCCAAATATTACACCGTCACTAACATACTTTTGATTATTGTTAATGGTTATTGTTTGTTATTGTATGTTTTCAAGAGAAAGGTCAAGCATCCTGAAAGAATTATGTATACAACCAAACGTTGTTGCTCAGTTATGTTGCGTAGAAGTGCTACCGGTGAATGCTTCCTTTTTACCTTGTGCAAGTTAGTAGCCATGTTGGATGAATGGAGATAACGGGGCAACCTGAAAGTCGTTTCAGTCGTACCTAATCAGGATGGTTTGATAAAAGAACATTTATTGATTATTTTTTACTAGTAGTTGAGAAAAATTCAGACAAGGCACCATTTGTATTGATAGGTTATGACTGATAACCTATCATCTCATTTCTCTTCTACAGTTTTGTATGAAAGACACTGTTTATTATAGGAAAATGGTAGATAGGTTTTTGGTGCAAAAGTGCCGTGTATTTTTAATAGAAACTTACAAATTCAAATATTAAAAGGTTGCGCAATAGCTGAAAAATGATATTAACCATATAGAGTAATATATCATTTTAATCAAGAAAACAACAGCTATTATTAAGTGCATTCATCTTTGCCTCACTGAGACACATCCTCTAGTGATTACGTTCTAATATATTGTTTTATTCAGGACTACCCCAAACTCGGAGTAATCCTGAATGGGAAGTTTTTAATTATTTTTTTAAATTAAATTAACACTAAAGGTTTATTATCGGGATGGACGATACTCTGTTGAGCATAAAAAACAAAACAATATTTTAAATATCAAACATCTTGTACTTTTTGGCTTTGAACATGTGTGGAATGGTTATGAAAAATGCTCAGCATTTCCCCATTTTGACGGCATATTTTATACGTGTTAAAATCATTTAAGTTTTTTACATACTCTAAGAAAAGACTGTAGTTTTACAGTAATGTTGTGCAACTGTGTACTTCCACATATTGAAATTTATATAAGAACCCTGATTGTGCACTATTTGTACTTTGGTTCTGTAAAGTTACTGTGACTATTATTGCTGGAACTCTGGGTATGTGCCAGAGGATGTGTTTTTATTATGGTTGTGCTGCCCGGGAATAATGAAAACTAGAGTACAACAAATACATATACAACGCTTAAGGTTCTTAAAGCAAATATACTGATGGAGCAGAAAATATTTTTTTCTTCCGTCATGTTTAGAATGTTAAAGTATGTGTGCATGCAAATTTTTGCTACTCGAGCTCAGTTACTTTGGGAGAATTTGACTTTCATATATCATCGATCTCTGTCTGTGGAGAAGTGATAAAAATTGTGGAAATATCCTTATGTTCTTAAACTGCTGATAGAAATGGAAGGCAAATACACAGTACGGAGGGTATGTTCTTCATAGTCACTATCTTGAAGTCCACCGTATTGAATCTCGACTGATTTTCTTAAATATGAAGGGAATTGTGTAATATGTCATTCTGGGCTACAATTTTGCGAGAAATACGTTTGTGAAGTGAGTTGTTTTTTCGTAAATTTATTATTGTGAGAGATAAGGGTATACGACACTGCTATAAGGGTAACGATGCAATATCCTCAAACCACCCACTTCATTTTGAGATAACGGAAGAAATGAAACACAAATAAATACAAATCCGTATTGATAGGGAACTATACCCAGGAACAACTTGTCTGCCTTTAAGTTTCATAGCCTTTGTCATTTCAAACAAAATAGATGTTTTCAAGCTATTGCATCATTACCTCATACTAGTGCCACATACCCACACAGTAATCAATTTACGAAAAAAGCACTTCACAAAACTTATTTCTCGTGAAACTGTAGCCCAGAATGACATATTATACGATCTCCTACGCATTTAAGGAAATCAATCGAGATTCAATATGGCGGACTTCAAGATGGCTGTCATGAAGAACACATACTTTGGCATCCTATACATGACGAAAAAAATCCTTTCTGCCCCATCAGTATGTTAGCTTGCTAGATGTATGCCAAAACAACTTCTGTAGATGGAACCGAATGGTGATGATTGTCTGAATTATCCACGATTTTAAAATTAATCATCGGAGAGGTTTCTCTCCTGAAAGTAACGTAGGATGAGCTGGTAAATCAATGCTTGAAAGAGGATAATGGTGGATATGCTCGCTATGAAATTACCGTCGTGAAAGGTATTTCAGGACGTAATTTGTTTCTCTGAGATAGTGAAGTACGAGTACCAACGCCATTTCAGCTTGATATTTAATCCATAAATGTAAAATTTGAATTCAAAAGAAATGGCAGAAAAATGAGAACCCTTATTTCAAGCTTTGCACCCCTTATTGACAATCCACAGCTCATTTATGTAAATGTAACAGGGAGTAAAGAAAAAAAAATGTGCTAAAACATACACAACATGCATATTCCCTAATTTTAAAAATAAAGGGATCTGTAAAAATGCAGTCATCAAATGTCAGTTTTACCCATCATACTATCATAACTTACCCCTATATTTTGTTTATGACTATGATATAAATGAGACTATATTATGCTTACCTATTTTTGGAATGGGTTAGTATTATGCGAGCCATGTGTCTGTTTCGCCATCGGAGTCTGTGATTGGTTATTTATGAATTCTGTTTTCTGATTGGAAGATTTCGTACGAACGCGAACCGACCATCTTGCTTTATGGTCCAGTATTGTAGCTCTATTCATGCTACGTGCAGCATAGTTTTTGTCAGACTCAGTAGTTTGTATGTATAATAAACATAGTGTTAAAATATTTTGTGTGCCTGTTTTCAAATGCTTTATAAAAGGTAATATTTGTGTGAGATGGGAATCCTTGATAAATAAAGTGTGGTATCTCTTATAAATGTAAATCGATCTGGTAAGGCATGTGGTCGTAATAGCAAGGCACTATTTGAGGAATTCGGCAATGAAACGAATTTTGTGTATATTCGTGATAAGCCAGAGGCCTAATAGAAGTGAATGGGAAATATTTGAGACTTCATTTCGAAAATTA
>JAGDQP010070986.1:0-10689 GCA_022664845.1 Lepisma saccharinum
GGTAAAGTGGTATATGAAGCTCCAGGTGTTGACTTGAAAGGGAAAAAAATCCCTTTCGGTAGGCCTACAGGCTGAGGTAGATTTCGAAGTTTCGCTGGGAGCCGGGGATCGCCCCCCAACTTCAGTGCTTTTGAGAGGATGTGCCACCTTTATCTTAACCAAAATCTCCCTGCAGCACTACACCACCACGGAGTATATCTTCACCCTCCCACGGTTGGCTGCGCCCCCAAAGGGAAGATTTGCCCCATTTATTGTAACCTACTCTTGGTCATACACCTTCATTGAAAATTTCGTTTCTCTACCTTCAATGATTTGGAAATTTGGTTTTTGGAGCGGCCATTTTAGATCCAAGATGGCGACTTTTCCCAAATGTTGTGATATTTCCCTAAGTTACTAGTCATAATGCACCTTTATGCCAAATTTCGTATCTCTAGCTCAAACGGTGTGGAAAATGGATTTTTAGGTCCGCCATTTTGGATCCAAGATGGCGTCTTTGAACTCATTAGATAACATTTTCATAATCAAAAAGTGATGTTGTACCTTTATGCTAAATTTGATTTCAATAGCCCCAGCGGTTTATGCTGTGTATTCTATACAACAATGGGTTCGGCGGCCATTTTGGATCCAAGATGGCGACCGATTTTGCTCATTAACGAACTTAACCGAGCTATTAAGGCTAGAAACAACATATAAAAATTTGGTTAAAATATCTAAAAAATTATGGCCGCTAGCGTGCTAATATATAAATATATATATATATATATATATGTATATATAAATATACACTCTCATATCGTATCGATCTCAATAGGTGTATTTTCTTCGAAATCTACCTAAAAATGGTTGGGGCATTGAGGAGTTGGACCAGTTCCAAGCTTATTTTGGGGATGAGTACCAAATTATTATATATGCGCACAGGACCAAGCTCTTTCCGCGATCTTTACTTTCCCACCATCTTTACTTTCAGTAATACACAGACCTCTTTTTGTGAGCATTTAAATAATGCATGTGCGTCGGTACGCACACTAGAGATTTCTAGAGAACACATATTTTATTCTTCTGTATGTAGGTACTGTGGCAAGCTACCTGAACAACATACTAGTAATACATCAAATAGTTTAAATGCCAGAGGCGACTCTTGGGTAGGTCGGCAATCGAGGCAAGATGGCACGTAGTACACGTTAAAATCTCTTAAGGTTTTCTTCATTCTGGGTTTATAAGGTGATACTAAATTAGCTAGTAAAAATTTTGGTGTCTTCGTATATTCAGGAAAGAATAAATGATCTTTCTCTCAACTGCCTTTTTCATAGTGGGAGTCAGGCAAACCTCTTAAGTTTAACTGCCTGGGAGGGTATTACCAAAAAAATCCCATCTGCAAAATTATTACCCGCTCCTTCTGTAAGTTTAGAGGAATGTTTAGCAAACAGTTGTTTTAAAGTTTAAAAAGTTCAAACTTAGTTTTTAAAAATGTACAGGTCTATTTTTAAAGTCCGTATATTTGTTGTAAAAAAACTTAAATCTTCTACTTGGTATGCTCTTCCTACAGTCGACCAAGTGTGTTATAAAGTTTGGTATTAACACACTCAGTCTCGTAAATTGTAATTCCAAATTAATCAAAACTAATTTAAAGAATAGTGTTGGTTTATTTTCAGTTCCCAACATTTCGGTTTTGCCCAATAAGCACTATTTAATTTCTAAAAATCTCCTTCGTTCTGCTATTAAAAAGCGTTTAAATCTTAATACAAATACCAAATACAAACTTTTAACTTTAAAACTAAATATAAATACCTTTTCTCTAATAAACCTAAGCCAGTAAATATCAAATCACAACGTAATAATTTAGTAAATAATATTCATGTGATACCTTCTCCATATCCTATTGCTAACGCCATGAGGGAGCCATGTCGTAAGCGAATATAGTCTTGACTCGAATGTGGGGTGATACAGGAGCAAGCTAGCCCCTACGTAAACCCGGTGCATTGTGTCCAAAAGGCTAGAAGAACTTCCGTAAAACCCGTCCTTGATCTCCAAAATTTAAATCTCAAAGTCATTTCGTCCAAGTTCCGTGTTGAACCAATTCAAAAAATTCTACATCATTTATATAGTTCTGAATATTTCAGTAGTTTCAATTACAAGGAGGAGTATTATGAAATACCATTACACCCAAATTCCTACAAATGCACTTCGTTTATTTATAAAAAAACAGTACGTATAAACGTTTTTGCCTCAAAGTCTTAAATCCTCGTGTGCAATCTTTCAGACTGTAATGCATAACCTATTTAACATGTCAACCAGAGATTTTCTGCCTGTTTTTAAACAATGTTTTGTGTTTCTCAAAATCTCTGGAAAACCACTTCAAATATTTGGTTTTCGTTTTTGATTTTTTTAAATTTGATTTTTTCTTAAATTGTAAAAAATATACTTTTTTTTAAAAAAAAACAAAATTTCTTTTCTAAGTCACGTCAATTCAGGTAAACAGGTCAAGGTCAATCTCAAAGCAAATAAACCAATTCAAAATTTTCCAATTCCAAAAAGAAATTACATAAATTTTTAAAAATCGCAGTGTGGCAAAAATATTCCAAATTTTTCTTGCTTCTTTAACCTGCTTGTAGCTCTACTTCGTAAGAATTCAAAATTCAATTTTAGTCGTCAAAAACCAAAAGCTTTTAAAACTATAAAATTAACCTTAATTACTTCACCAGCTCTCATACAGCCTAATATAAATTCCACATTTCACATTTTTAATAATGCCTGTTTAATTTCAATTAAAAGTTATATCTAGCAAATTTTAAATTCAAATATCAAGTCATTAGCATGCTAGTCAGCAAATAAAGCCTACAAAATATCTCCTCCATATTTCAATTAAAATTGTTGGCAGTAGTCTTTTTGTGCAACTACTTTTCAAACTACATTCGAGGCGGACAGGTGGTGGTACACACTAACAGCAAATATATTGTGCAATTATGTACTCTTAAAAAGTTAAATCCTGAAACTACCAAGTTGTTGTTAAGGTTACAAAAGTATAATATTAAGTACGTTCATCTAAGTGTTTCAAAAAATTTAGTGGCAATCACCATTTCACGTCATCCTCCTGAAGCTTCATCAAGTGTAACTTGTAACATTGCAGTAAATGCTATTTTTACTAGTATGTCCGGTACTAAGTTTATTCAATTATTTCTCAATAAGCAAAAGAATAATTCTTATAAAAATAATTAAAATAAATAAAACAGCATGTAGGGTTGTTAGTAAACTACATAACAAAAATCACTTTACCGTCCATAAATGCTATCATTTTAATAAAAAATGTTTTTTTTTCTAAAACTTCATCAAATATACTAACAACTATACTAACTATGCCAAAACTAAAATAATTTATAAAACACTCTTTAAGAAATCTTATCATATAACTTCCTTGGCTCCTCATAGCAAAACTGCTATAAATTTGATTGGTCGCTTTCTCAATAGTTTTTCTTACCATTATATTTTATCTCTAATAAACATTTATTAAAAAAAATAGTTTTGTATCCCATACATACATCACATACTAAACAAATCATGCCCTTTATCATAAAAACTACCTACATCACTTTCCTCCGCCAAAAATTATTATTTCTAATAGAAGTCCGCAATTTACTTCTAAGCTTTAGTCTAATTTTTATAAATCCTTAAGTATAAAACATTCTTATTAATCCTTATAACTCAAAAGCAAATTTAGTAAAAAAATACCATGAAAAGCCAATAAACTTCTTCGTTTCTTTTACCATAAAAAACAAAATGTAAAGTACCAAATTTTAAAAAAGTGCAAGCTATTCTCAACTTCTCAGTTTTTTTAAGCACGGAATACGCTCTAAGTCAGCTTTTCCTTAACTATTCACCTATTAACAAATTTAAACATAAAATTTCTTAGCCTAAAAAACTACATTTTGTCAATAAACAATTTCGGCACCAAGCTGTTATTCTAAATTCTACCCGTAATCGAAAAAATAAAAAGCATGTGGGAAGGGATGTACAGCTAAAATTTAAAAACTTAGTGTTTATTAAAACTCATAATCTAAGTACCACATTAAATAAAAGAATTAGTAAATAATTCTTAAAATATATTAAACTATTTCTCATTAAAAAAGTTAAATACAATAACATTAAATTATCTTCATTAAATAAATAGGATATACGCTCTGAAAATATAAATAATGTTAAGTTGTTCAAGTGTTCAAACTCTAAGCAATCTAAACTTTTGCAAAGCTAGAAAAACCTCCTCTTTTAATAACTATTCTTTGTTTGCCAGGGCCAGATTGTAGTACTCTAATTTATACCTCTAAAATTTACTTGTTTATCTATAAAACTTTCAACATCACTTTATGTGAAGGCGTTAGTAGCCTTGTCGTCTGCCGATGTCCAATTGCAACTCCCTCTTGCGTTGACTAAATGGGTAACTCATGTAATGTACTAATTTTATTTTCTATTCACCTTTATTAGCGTTACTTTAAAGTTAATTACTTGTTTGTTTGTTATTGGCTAATTACAAACGCCGTAAGTTTTTCCCGCCATGTTTTAACATTTTCTTAATTGTATTATTTATATAAACTTCTTGCCACATTACTAAACTTAACATAAGCAGTCTGGCAAGCTCCGTTTGTTTTAGTGCGTGTTTTCCTCAGTTTTCTGCTTGTATTATTGCAAGCACCAAAAAACTCTGTCAGGTAAATTTCACGCTCAGCTAAAATTAGCTAAATGCTCTCGCTAAAAAATAAAACATCGTAGCGTTTTAAAAAAAACATAATAGTTATAAAACTATCTATAAAAATATTATCACGATAAAGTAAATGCAGCTGTAACCACATCACAAAAAATAAATTGTTATCAAATTAATAAATTAGAATGTAATATATAGTTTTCCGTGCCCAAAATAAAAAATATATAAATAAATAAAAAGCCAACACACACGGGGTGGGGAAGCTGCCCAAATTACATTTTTCAAAAGTAAAGTGTGTATGTAAAAATAAAAAGTTTGTAATCGTTAATTTCAATCAACTTCTTAAATGATTAACATTAATTTTGTAAAGTAAATATAATTACGGCCATGCACACTTAATTTAGCCTTCCTTCACCAGGCATAATGAAATTTTGGTATGTATTCAGTTCTCCAAAATTATAACGATTAATTATAACATCAAAAAAATCTAACCTTGTTTCAACCTCTAAAAAATTTAAAAACTAAAAATAAAGCTATAATTAAATATACTGTATATATATCCCTTGTATTATAATAAAAATACAACATAACGTCATGTCTAAATTAAAACTATATTAATTACTTTTCTTACGTTTATTCTTAATCTTTATGTAAAATAAAAATAATAAAATAGTCTATACACGTCTAACCTAATTAAATCTATCTTTGATTTTATAACCTAAAATTATGAAAGGCAATTATTATTAGCTTTCAATAGCGCTTAAAATCATAAAGTGTTCGCAATAAAAAATACCTGCCCACTCCTTAAGGAGTTGTGTTTCTCTTTAGAAGCTCCAACCTATTAAGGTGTGTACAGCTAACATCTCTCCAAAGGTGTAACTTTACAAGCAAATAGTATATATAAGTAGCTAGTTACAACCCTTTAGTTATCAAACCTCTCTAAATATTTTTTTTAAATTTTAATCAAAATACTAAAAGGGTATAATGTCATTGTATTAACAAAACTTAAACACTCAAAACTTTCAGCACTTATGTTCAATGCTAGTGTAAACATAGCAAAATAATTTGTAGCTTCTGTTAACAATATTTCCAAGTTTGCATTTGAAGTAAATAATGTAAACTTTATCTGTTAACAATTGTAACAATTAAACAAATAAACATTAATTCAATTTGCTGTTTTAAACTAGTTAATCAAATGTTTAATAATACTTAACTAAAGTCTCGTTTATATTTTCTGAAACTACAAGAAAAAAATTATTTCATCAAAAATAAACAATTTAAATACTCAAAAACCTCTGTTACAAAAAAATTGTAATTGTTGTGTAGCTCCATTTCTTAAAATTTTGTTAATAAAAAAGTGTTTGTTCATAAAAATACTAAAACAATCAGAATGTTTAATTTCCAAGTAAAAATTTCCCAAACAGTAACTTTATAATATTGTAGTAAAAAATAAGTACAACAAGTAATAAAATAAAATACAATATAAAAAATTTTAAATTTAATATTCTTTATTTAAAACAAAAAAATATTTCTAAATACCGCGTATAGTAAACTTATCCCAAAAATCTAAATTTTTGCGTTTGTTGCGTTAAATTTTAACATTTATTGTGTTCTCTAAATAATCTTTTTTATAATATACAACACGTAGCTTATACAACTCCTTAACAACAAAAGTGCTTATTCAGCTAAAGTAAAAAAAATCGTTGTAGTATTCTTAAAGTGTTTCAGGTTAGCAAACATGCCTTTTTCCTGCAACATATATAAAAATCAGCCTTTTTGCGTTTTATAAAATAACAATTAAAGCAGGCTTATCTTCAAAGTGCGGTGTGTACTTATAAATATTTATATGATAATATTTATTCTTTTAGTAGCTAATCTATAAAAAAAGTTGAGGTCAGGTAACTTCCCCAGTAGTCAACAAAATAAGTAAGTATATTTAATTGTCAATAATATGTGTGTTCGTCATTTAAGTAATTCCTGCTTCAAACTCAAGCATATCCTAAAAGCATCAAAAAACTTATTATCCTTGTTTTCACAACTAAGTTTCCTATTTCAGGTGTCTAGGTGGGTTTAAAACAAAATAAATATTTAGTATTGTTAATTCAAAATATACAAATTCTCCTTCTAATTTCTCTAATAGTAATAAAAATAAAAACTCAGGAGTTAAGTTTCCAATCAAGTAGCAATCCCTAACAGCTGCTAATTCTGTGTAAGTGTAAACGCAACTCTGCTTTTGCCCTTAAATTTATGTACGATATATGCTCTCTACTTTTTTCCACTAAATAAGTACAGCGCCTCCTAGCCTCTTTTCTCGTTGCGCGTTTTTTTCTTTTAAAGCCTTGTTTCCTTTTTGGAATTGGCTCTTGTATCCAGGTGTACTGCTTACAAATGATAGTCCCTTTTTATCACCTTTAATTTTAAAATCGCGAAGTTAAACAGTGGTAGTAGTGATAAGGCATCGCCTTGTTTAACCCTTTTGCGAATCCGAAAACTATCTGACATTATTATCTATCCGTATTCTGCCTACGGGTTTGCTGAGATACATCCTCAAGAGTTGAAAAAGTTCCTTTCGTATAAGAATTCCATATCGTATAACTTTTGTCTTTTAAAGGAATCATATGCTTTTTTAAAATCAATGGTATCTGGTGAACCGTCCCATTGTATTCCCATTGTCTTCTAAAAAATTTGTATCAAGGCGAAAATCTGGTCCGATGTGGATCTATTTATTTTAAATCCACATTGCTAAGTTCCAATTATTTCATCTACGTTTGCATTTAGGCGTAGTAACAGAATATTACTTAATAAGTTTGTAACAGGTTGAATGTAACGAGATTTCGCGGTAATTATTACACTCCAATTTATGGCCTATATATATATTATACACACACGCACGCACGCACGTAAAGAGAAATAGAGATAGATAGATAGATAGATAGCCAGACAATCTAAAATCATAAAAGATATTGACATAATAAGCGATCCTCAAAGAGGAGCTGTCTCCCCCATAGAAATTGTTTCTTCCGCCGCCAATGACTAAAAAGTACTGTTGTTAAAGATAAGATTTGTAGGAAAGGTTGGGTGCTTCTGCTAGTCAGCGTACGAAGAACCACACGTATGCAAAGCTCACTTTGCAGAAGTTGGAAAACCCATAGCAGTGAAAATTCTCGCAATTTGAATGTTGTTCCAGGTAACTGAAACCTTGGAAACTTGCTCTCCTCAATTTACACTGCTGAGATCTGTTGACGTTAATACGTTATCTACAAATATGGATTTTAGGAACATTGTTAAAGGTAGCATACGCTACACTTAGGTTTGTGCGCATTACGTTAGTTCAAGAACATTAGTAATTTATATGGCACGATACAATATAATTGATTGATATTAGTCTATTCAGAGCCAAATACTAAAGTTAAATAGTTTTGGTCAAATTAGGTTTGATTCTAAAGCAAATACTATATAAGGCGAATGTAAACTAACCTACGTACAAACTAACCTAACGTAAACTAATCACAGAGGTTCGGTTGCATTGAAGCGAGAATTGTATTGCACATATGTTTTTACCTGTGATGCATATTATGATTCGCTGACTGTATTAAGTAAGCTTGAATTTAAATTAGTTTTTTACGATGTCGATTGGTTCATGTTCTTAGCTGTAATATGGACAATCAGTTTATTATTTCCAGGAAAGGTGAGAGTTTGAAATGGCAATGCTTAACTGTTTAAATTTTGCGGTGACACATTAATACGGCTACATGATATAGATGGCAACCACAATAGTGTTGTAATTTGAGAAGATCTTCAGACATTATATAATTATGTAAATTCTGAATGTACCGAAAAAGCAGATTGTAATATTGTTTGTAAACAATTGCCTTATGTTGTCACATAATGATATAACTTTTATGTCAAAAGTTACTTATAAGATTCAAACAACTAAGTTGTTTTGTGTACATCTGTAGTTAAGAGATCCGAGCTGGGTCATGTCAGCGGATAGTCAGAGTTATATGAACTTGCAGTCATTAAATGCTGATACGTTATAACGACCAAGATTTATTTACAAGGGAAATCATCTTCACTCAAGGCCAGTCATTTAGAAAATTAAGCGTAGCACCACCTTATTGAGCTTATAGCCAAGGTACCTACAAGCGGGCATCACTATATTCTTGCAGTACTCGAAAGAACACCACGCAACTTGAAGCTTTTTGTATAATCCGTGAGATAAGAAGTATTGATATTCACAGTGTAAGAAAAATACACACGACAGGGGGCGCACACACACACACCTCAACCAAAAGCAGATAACCTGAACCGTGTTACCCAAGAACATAATAAGGTTCAAAACGGGACAAACGCGGGGAAAACAGCCTAAGTGTCGAACATGAAAACATTCCGAACGCTTCCCAGTGAAGCCTCGTCAAACTTCACAACTAGAAGGTGCCCCTATGTGTTTTCTCCCTAAAGAAGGGTGAGAAAGAAAGAAAGTGAAACTTCACTCTCATGTGGACAAGTTGGTAACGCTCGCGAAGAGTCTCCAATGACACCCAGACTGGAAGCCGGCCAGCTGGACCAACACAAACGGCTCATTCGAGAGTTAAGTCGCGACTTCACCAGCCGAGGTAATAACCCACAACCACTCAACGTACGAGAAAGATAAGATATCAGACTATCAAAACAAAATGAATGATATATCTTATCATCAGCACACACAAGTACCGAAAAATCCCGAAAAGGGAGCACACGATTACCGAAGGATAACCAAATCCGAAATATAGCACAAAGATAAGCATAAGCTTAAACGATGAAAAATGAGGAGGGGAGACAGAGAAGGAAAGAATTCCCCACCCCACAAGAGAAGAGTGCGCAGACAACAACCCACACAACCACATAGAAAATGCAAGAGTAGCCTAAGCCTCCACGCACAACAGACAACAGACCGGAGGCGATAAATCACAGTTTATCCATAATCACACGTAAGTCACCGAAGTTAACTTCTAAAACTTAAGTAAAAGCGGTGGCAAAAATAAAACATTCTAAATCTCATAAAACAACGAGTACGTAGCAAACATTCACACGCACAAGTAATGAACCACGCAACACAGTAAGACCTGCAGTTGGAAACTGCACCAGTGACATTCGTCGTATTCTGACAGAAAGAGTAGTACTACCTATCTGCCAGAAGACAGCGGTATTGTCCCCAGGTGTACAAGGTCACTGTAGAAGACATTAAACTCAATCAACGTGAAAATAAATTCATAAGAAAATCTTAAAGCTTTGAAAGTTTAATGTTCGTGCACTCACTTTAGTCAAAAGAAAATTCAGTTCACTACAACACTTGTACTGTACGCGACAGTGTAAGTTTAAAATAATATCTGCGTAAAACATTATTATTGTTATTCAAATTGACTTAAACATTAGCTACTTTCACATGCGATAGAATTTCAATAAAATTTACTAAATCCTTTTTACTCACTGTTTATTTCAGTAAAATGACAGAAAAGTAAAGTTATTGAATACAAACTATTTCAAAATTCGCATCGTCATAAGTATTGAAGTTCACGTGAACGAACAAAAATGGTATTTGAGTTCAAAAATTCACATTTTTTGAAGAGAAATACCCAACTGGGAGGAGACCCCTTAATTCCTCTTGCTGAGACTTAAGGGAACCGACCGGGGTAGACGCCTAATGTCCAATCCATACGTTCACGTCGTGGGGCCTGTTAGTACCCAAGCAACTGCTTGGCGAACGAACGTGGATGGGCTGCTCACCAACCCGCATTAGCTGACAGCGTGGTGAGTCAAATGTCAGCACCCCTCCTTTCTTTACATATGATGGTACAAGCAAGGAAACAGCCTCGGAGGTCCTCATTACCCGGAGGACGGAATGCAGCTGGCAACGGCAGCGGTCAGTCCTGCAGGAAGTCAGAGGGTCAAAATGCCCGGGTTTGGACTGTAGACTGCCAGGACACCGACACGGCAACTCGAACGGACCTATACGT
>JAGDQP010070989.1:0-10125 GCA_022664845.1 Lepisma saccharinum
GATTAAAGATAATGTTCTTTTCGATATTATATTTCAAGAATTAAAAGTAAATGTGAATGTTCAGACATCATAGTTTGATATTTTTGTACTTGCTGATTGAATTAATATATTTTTGCACAAAGTATAATCTTCGGTTCTGCACTGATTCATATCACTGAGGCAATAAGACGAGTTCTTATATTTTTTGTTATCAATATTCTTTATTATTTCCTTTAGATACCAACCAGTATTTGTCACTCACATTACATAAGATGTACTACAATGTATTGTAGTTGTGTAAATTTACAGCCATTTTCAAACCCTTCGTCGCCTTCAGTTGTGGTTCATTATCGGTATGATATTCTAGGATTTTACTTTTGATTCAATTCTTTTAATTTCTTAGGAGGTTAGAATTGAGTGTAGATATTTTCTTTAGAAGGGAATGTGACGTCTACAAAGCGCACAAATGTTTCCTTCAGCTTCTGCAGCTTAGATTCTTGATTGAAGAAGAACAGAAGCAGGTGTCAAACGTACTAATTGTCTTCTACTTGGCACTTTGATGTTAATGACGGAAAGCAGTAATTGAAAATCTAATTTCGAACAAGATTAAGAAAAATGCCTGAGGTACAGAAAGGAATATGAAGGTACTTTCAAATAACTTTGATGATAATTAAAATAAGACTGAAAGAACGAAAGAATTTTTCTGACTTTCCAATACTACTACTGTATATATTCGTATACGCGTATTCAAAACATACGCGTTTGAACGTCGATTACAATCTCGTTCCATTCACTGTATAAAACCTTTATTTGACCTTCCTAGATCAATTAGGGGCAAAGATTGAAGATATCTGAGAGAACAAAAATTTAAGAACATTGTTAGCATTTAATATGATTACAATAGTCTATGTATTTGCGCTGGATAGTGTTATTATTCTATATCATTTTTGAAAATCAGTAGAGAAAATAATTATCTTGCACTGTCATATCTTTTTAACATCATGACATACCGCTACACCAAATGTAGGATTATCACTTCTGTGAAACTTGCCATGATTTTTCTCTATTGGTTTATGATACCGGTATGTTTCTGTGTAAATTGGTTGAAATCTAAAGTAACCTGTTCTTTGGATTATTTGTATCATTTATCTATTTATCATTTATCTCATATTTCAGCAGTGAAACAAAACAACACGCTAAATTTATATTGAATTTCTGTTTAATTCCCAATGTACAGATAATGTTGTTGAATCTAAAGTTATTTGTATTTTATATTTTCTAAATATAAAGATAAGGAAGGTTTACTTTTTCGGTTTACTTGGTTGCTTCAACTTAGCTGAAAGAAGCAGAGCAGCAGAAAATCGTCACTAAAAAGTTACTAGACACTATGTTCAAGATTGTCTGCGTTGTTCTTTTCAAACTGTAAATTTCTTATTTGGCATTTAAACACATGTAGATGTTTCAAATACAACTATTTCCTGTCAGGGATTCATTATTTGTAATACAATTGTAATTTGCAATAAGTGGCCAATGCTTGTACATAACACAAAATGAAATTATAACTAATTATGTTGTATATTAACCTTTTTACTGGTTTAGCATCAAATGAACGAGGGTAATCTACTCTTCATTTTCATGTGTACCTCTATATACATAATACTCCAGCCATGACGTCGAAAACCATTGTCCCCAAAGTAATCACCTTTTCCGGGGGTACTTTGGGCATATCTATATGGAATTTAATATCTTTGATTTGCCACGTAAACTCAGAACTACCATTAGCATCAAAGTAAATAAAAATGGTGTAAAAGAGAAAAAATTACTTGATATGACACATAACAAAAACGTTACAGTAAAATATATGTTATTGCCGAAAGTTACTCAGTTGACGATAAATATTAAGACATGCACTTTTTCTAATAAGTATCAAAGTTGGTATCAGGCTGGTTTTCAGCCCTAATACTGCTACTAAGTTCCGAAATGAGTAAACATACCTGCATCTTTTAAAACAGTCTCCCTCTGTAGCGACAAATATATGTTAACTACAAGCAAAACACTCAATTCAGTCCCTGACGAATGTATTCTCCTGTCAAGCAATAAAATAATGGAAAGCACTTTGTGTAATATTCCTCTTCTTGAACACATTGTTTCTCAATAACTTACTTAGATTCATAACTATATGGTAGTGTTTTGGCATTCGGTGCATATGGAGTATGCTGGAGTATTTCATATCCAAGGTTACTAGCTTCACTTTCGGAACTACACCACGTAAACTTTAGGACTCTTCTTTTGAATCAACGACGGTTGATATTCACACAACAACCGGTACATTTTGTGAATGTTTGCATAAAGCGTAAGAGCTGTAATAGTTTCATAAGGAGGAAGGAACCTGTAATAGATAACGCCCAGTGTGTGTTGTCCATCACAATAACCACAAAACCTATTTTGGCACGAACTTTGATTTTACAAATTGTTTCCGTACCTCACCAACGTCCAACCACTGTCCATGTTTCTTGCAATTATAGTACATTGCGCACTTCCCATCACATGTCCCAACATGATCGAATAGGGGCCATTGGGGTGCCGAACTAACAGGTAACTGCATAGGAGAGCTGCTGGAAAAGTTTCTGCAAAATATTACCAACAGTGGCGCTAGTGCTCCGATATTATAACATTCAGAAGAATAGTCTTTTTTATGTTTGAATTATTTTTTATTCTTTGTTCACGCCTATACATATGTTTTTTCACACAGTTGGAAGAAGTAGTTTTGTTTGAGAAATAGAAATTTCGCAATGATTTTTTTATGAATTCGAATGTAGTTTAACACCGAAACAATGCAACGAGCGACTTTATTTGGTTTTGGCGATGAAGAACATTCTAATAGAACTGTATACATATGATTTTCTGAATTCCAGCGTGGTCGCACATTTCTCAGTGATGAATTTCGTGAAGGTCGATTATTGGCAGTAATGTTGATGCTGTGAGATGATTGAGAGAGATCGACATTTGACATACCTTGAGATACAGGTATCCTTGAACATTGACATGAAAGCAATATACCTGTTTCCGATTGTGTATAGTCACCTGCACGTACGGAAGCTTTTAAGCCGTTTGATCATTCACAACTTGACCGAAACTTAAAACCAGGCTCCTGTCAATTGGTGTAAAGTCAAATATGCTATACTACATCATTACATGCGATGAAACTTGGATTTATTCCTACGAACCCAAAACTAAACAGCAATTCACAGTTTGCGTGTTTGAAAGTGAGCGGAAACCAACAAAAGTTGTTTGTTAGAGGAGTACTGCCAACCAAATGATCGCTTGTTTCTTAGGCTATACCGGACATGTGGTAACCATAGTTTTAGAAGATTGAAGGACTATTATTAATGTTGAGTGGTATGCAAGAGTTTGTTTTTCATAGGTCATCAATGAATTGCGTGAAACAAAAACAAATCATCGGATAATTCTTTACTGCGACAACACCATATTTCACGCAGTAAACACAACTGTTGATTTTCTGTCCATTAATGATTCTGTAACATACGGTGTTCGATTCTGCTAGATTGTGATGCAATCGAAGACGTTGAGTGAGACCAAATGTGAAATTTCCTTATGATATCAATCGTAAGTTCGAGTGAAAGGTATGTTGATAAGATAAATGCCATGTTATCAATCGACTAGTTATTAAAGATTGAAGAGACCGTTCTCAGAAATAAAACGTGTTTCTTCGTAGGGATATGCGTGGCAAGATTTTATTTATCACTAGTCCTATTAAGAATCTTTCTACATCAAAAGTATCAGGTACAATAGAACAACAGTATCTTCTTTGCTTCAGGATAGTAGGGAATTGTACCTTTCAATGAAATAAAGAAACAACTTTATACTTATATATAGACATGAAGAAATATTACTTTAGGCCTCTCCTGTGTGATAACTATTTACTTTCTGTAAAGACTCTCTCCTGTGTGTGTTTTTACGTCACTGAAATACACATTATTCAGAAGCAAAATTGTTGTTTGTATAAATAACTTCTTGCTCGTCACACTTTTTCTTAGATATGTTCAATCATATGAAGCCTTATAAATCTATTCATACGGACGCAGTCGCTATGCTCATTTCAACATGTATCTATGATTTATAATGCACATTTCATAATATCTTCATCTGAATGTCTGTGAAGTCAGGATGTTGAGTAACTATCAACGTTAGTAGACAAGTGAAGTCATAAAGAATTATATATTCATATACATAAAAATAAGAGTACTTTGTGAAGAGGAACAAAATTCTATTAATGATTAGCTATTGAGAAGATGATTTAATGAAAAAGAAAAATAGAGATATAAGAAAAATTATTCCTATAGTGGTACGATTAATTATGTCCTTGTTAGAGTATACCTTTTGCGTATTAATAATGTCTCATTGTTAATTTTATACAATCACTTCTTGTAACGAGATGTCTGACCTTTTACTTCTTATTCGCAGTTTTACTTTCTATCTATCCCTAAATGCGCTTCAAAGGAAAAGTACTGCAATTTACGTCGATACGAGAAAATTAACTTTCAGCGTCAGTACAGTGTTCAATAACTTCTATAACTTTGGGAATGTTCACAATTACTGTACAACAATATCACTCGGTGTATTGAACATAAAATTCTTGAACAAGATTAAATGGATTTGTCCTTCTCGTACCTTTCAATGAAATGTACAAGATCTGCCCTGTTCTTGTCCTTTCGATAGGAATTTTTATCTGTACTAGGATATACAGATTGAATATGTTTCTCCAGTCGTACCACTGAGATTAAAAAATCCTTACCAAATTTAACGTTCGTGATGCTATTTTAAACTTCTAAGTCTTTCACTACTCAGATCTAAGTCTGTATTCACGTCAGAATGTTTTTTTCAAGAATATTTGTGATAAACAGTTCTATATATGCAACTGACCCTTCTGGGCATATTTTACAGCAAATCCTCTCGATTATTTTACAGCAAAATCTATCTAAGGGTCTATTCGGCAACCCCCGACGAACAACGCTACTAATCCATTTGTACCGTAAAAAACCGAAAAGCGGATAATGTGTCCATTTCCAGGAATTTTTCCTATACTAGTAGGGAAACCACCCACCATCGCACTTATGCAGGGCTCAGAGTTTTTAGCCGAAGTGCTTTTCAGCACCTACAGCTGTGTAGTGAAAACTACAGTTGCATATCAGAGGGTTATTTGAACCTGACAAAAATACATATGCTTCCTCTGACTATAGTGATCATGTCTGCTCATTACTATCAGTTCCTATCATTAAACTTCTGCTCCCGATGGAGTTTGAGCTATAATATTAGACAAAATTAACGCTATTGTCTTCTTTCTTGTGCATTGTAGGTAAAACAGCCTTATTATCTTACACTTCAGTACGAGAGATTTTCATCAGTTGATGTCCTTAATAGCTGGACCAGTCAACTTTCGGTAGAAGTACACGATTCCCATCTAACGTCCACTCTTACTCCTACCGAAATATGACCACTTATTTAACCATTTGTTCGATCTCTTGTGTACGACACAATATAAGTGAATGTCACGGTATTATTTATACAATAACACAAGAACGTTAAGTCTTTATTATACATACGTAAGTGAAAGTTTAATTTCCAGCATTCTCTATAAATTAATTTTCGTGCACAACTGTATTTCCAAAAGTGAGTACGCATTTTTTCTTGAGGGCGCACGTTATAACTCATTGTCGGCACTCTCCCAATGTATCACCTAATGTCTTCTTCTTGTTCCCAAACGTTAAAAAGAAGATGCGTGATGAGCGATTTGTGTCGCCTGAAGCAGCCGTTGAAGTATTCCAAACAACGGTTTCTGAGGTGCCAGACTCCGAGTGGAAAAAATGCTTTCAAAATTGGTTTGAGAGTATGCAAAAGTGTATCGGTCTTAAAGGTGAATATTTTGAAAAGCAATAAGGCCATTTCCAGAATTTGACATGTATTTTTTATATTTACTGCCGAAACTTTTCCAGTAACCCTCGTATTCGCACGCGCTTCTATTAGTGTTGCTCCGACCGTTCAATAATTACTCACTTGCCAATTCGTTTTGCTATTCTTATTTTTTGTGAAAGCCAGAATCAGTTGAACTGGAAACATTGAACTGTTAGGTTCAATGATTGTGTCTGAACTCTGTAAGTCTCACTTTGAACTCATGCAACAAAATTACCTCTAAAGCATACTGTACGTACATGCTTCACAGAACGATATAACTCATAACACCTGCAGTTACACTACATATTTCGTGAAGACTGCGTATTGTTGTGATTTTCAAGAGGAATTATTTACAATTCCGTTAATCTATACAGGAGGAAGCAGGCAAGATTGGATGTGAATATTACGAATGTTGGCGACTTATTTCCGAACAGCCATGATAGTATTGAATCTAACATGAAATAAATTATGAAAACGATATATGAAATAAATGCGATCTTACGTATACAATAATTAAATCAAATATTTAGTTTGATATTTAACATTATTATCTTTCACTTCGTTACAATATTCAGATATGATGTTTCAAGTCCTCCTGTTGAAATCACAGATCGAAACATTTCATCCATTTCCACTTGCTTTTAGATATCTGAATTATCTAACTATTAATAACTACCTGATGCGCTTAATTTCTAAAATATGCTTATGTACACTTTCACTATTAATAATAAATTAAACATAAATGCCTCCTACCAAGTAGATCTGTCCAAGTATAAACAACATCTCGTAGGTATATAAAGCTTGGGTATTCCACCAACATTGCTGTGATGCTAATTGGTTTTCCATTATCTTTCCTAGAACAGAAAAGGACTGATAACATATGATACTTTCTAAATCTAGGGATTGTTTTTCTAACTCCATGGTCTACATTGATAAAACGAAATTCACATATTAAATACACAACAAATTATAACTTACACTCGTGCACAAAGGCTTAAACGGCCCTCACACCTTTCGTAATTGTTTAATTTCTATTTTCCTTCTTATTTTCATTAACAGCGTCAAATCGCTAAAATGTTATCTCTGAAAAAACATAATTTGCTCGAAGCTTTAATTACTTCTAAAATCGTCTTAAATCCTTTCTAGCGCCCAGTCTTTAAAGTCTTATCTAAATACATATAACTTCTTTAATACTTATTGCAGTGCAATGAATTTAATCTTGATTGAAAGTTTACGGATCACTTGATACCCAGCTTCTAGACTCCAGGTGCGTAGCTAATATTAAGGCATCTCTAGATTTATTACCTAACCTAACAACGTAATTAGGAACAGGTAGGATCTGTTTACCGAAAATAAAATACTCGAAAGGCATTTTCATTGATAAACCCTGTTTCAGAAAAGCTTCTGAATAATGTTCAACTATGTGCAATCAATGTATTCAGCCACATACCATAAGGCGCCACGCCGGCCCGGTGGTCGAGCGGTCTGCGGCGGTAGGCCATCGACTCGAAGGTCCCGGGTTCGAGTCCCGGCAGGGTGATGGGTGTGGAATTTAACTGGCTGTAAATGGGCGAATCGTGACGGGCCGAAGTCCAAAGTTACTAGACTGGCCCATATAAAACTAAAGTTTACCATAAGACGCCATCTAATTTAATTTCATTGTACAAAAGTTCAATCTCAAATTATAGGTCGTTTTCTTTAAAACAAAGACGTAAAAAGAGTCCCGTATACCTTAGTTACATCAGTATGATTCGTATTAAGAACTATAGCCCGATCGTGATCAAGAAGTATATTCAATGCAAATGAAGCAGTAAAACTGTTTTAAACATAATTATAAGACCTAAGAACCAATAACAGCTAATTTTACTTTGCGCATATTCCAGCAATACGGAATTAATTTCATTTTGTTAAAGGGACATTTACTATATGTTAGAATCAATATTCTACTGGTAATTTTCTCTTGCGTCACAAGAAGCTCGTAGAATATTATTGATAGGAACTACGTCATTCTGATTTCCTATTTAGGCCTTCAGAGTCGCTTTAAAATAAGTATCATAGTTATTACTGTTTTACAAATACAATAGGTCACTCAATACATTTAGTATCGACTCGATTCATTCCTTTATTGAGCTCTCGTTTTAGCCTTAACGCACAATTTATCATTTTAATTTACTCAAGATGTTGCGCTCGTGCTTTACCACTTCATTAACTTCTACTATACATTCACCTGATTTCTTAAGCATACAATACAAGCCCAGCGAATGTACTTTTCGTTTCTTTTTTCTTCATTATAATCAACATTTCACGTCTCTTACCTCTCTGTTTTGCACTACCCATTTATATTCCTTGCCAAGGTAATTCTTCGCTGAGTTCACGTGGCCAACTTTTACAGTTGTGGTTCTTCCCTTTTCCGTATAGTCGATGTATAGCCTCCATATAACACAAGAGCCTACAGAATTCACTGAATAATTATTTTCCCCAAGTAATTCTTGCTCGGCCTGCGCCAAAGTCACCTAAATTCTTTAAATAAAAATAAAAACCTAATTGCACGACTCACATAAATATCTGTTTCCTTAGTGATTGTTTATTTCTAAATTGTTTCGCTCATTTTTATATGCTTATCAAACTTCAGATCCTCGCTGGTGCATTTTCCACAATTTGTCTTCCAATGTTCCTCATAGATTCTTTTAAGATGTTTTAATATATTCTTAAATTATGTTCCATTCTCTACAGGTAAAAAGCATACTACAGCTTCTACAGGTAAAAAACAATCGAAGGTTGTAATTTTCCTTTTCCCAACATGAAAGTCGAACTCTAATACAAAAAAAAAATCTTCTAGATAGAAGTTGTATGAAGTAGGGTAAAGAGAATTCTTCTTGACTCCTCTTTCTACTGCACTTCGACATGCTAAATAATTGTAACCTTCCTTTCTTGTTCTTTGATTGAAATATAGGTTACCAGGTACTTGTAAGCCTTCTAAATGTTTATTTATTCAAACCTATTCCAATGTTTATAGTAGTGTTACATAGTGGCCTAAATAGAACGCTTTCTGAAAATCAATAAATTCGCCGTATATTGCCTTACCTCTACTCTTCATTTTTAACATTTTGCTCAATCTTTCTACATTTTCCTTTACAATCGAAGATTTTTCTCTCAAGTTTATATATTGGTCCCACTCTATAGAGAAGGCGTATCATTTTAATATATGTTTACCTAATAGTACCCAGACAAAATTCTCTTCACAACACAATTTCTACCTCTCAAAACCGACATTGTGTTTGGTCCAGCGATCTATTGTATATAGATTATCACATTTTTACAATACTCTTCCTTTGCCACCAGATTTCTGCTTCAGTAAAAGTAAATTTCTAAAGGCTTGTTATATGAATCTAAAATGAACAATGAATGAAAAAAATGGTATAGTTTCCTATTGCATAAGTCTTTGTTGTTACATTAATTTTATTATTATTGTTACTGTTTATTGTTTGTTACAAGAACGGTGTAAAATGGCGTTTGCTGTATAAGTGCTAACTTCTAATAAAGAAATAAAGAAATAAATAATAAATATAACTACACATGAACTAATATTATGAAGAACGTGTTATGCATAGTATCTTTGTGAATACTATCATAATTAATATCTCGAAATAATCACAATATTATTGTATTTTACTAAAAAAAATAAAGATTAGCTGTAGCTGAACACTTTGTTGAGAATGCATGTTATTTATAAATTATTTCTAACAAGCAGGTCCCAGAAGCACAGATAAATAACTTCTTTTATAACAAGTATAATTATACTAAAAGATTGTATAAAGACAGTTTCGTTTCTCTACTTTTGCTCCCATGTGTTTGCTTGTGGGACGTTTTATATATAAATATCAAAATGGAGAACTAATTCACAAAATTATGGCGAACTGAAAGAGGAATATCTAAAAGAATGATAGTCGTTTGAAAGTTTTATTCATTCTGCTTAAAAGATTAAACGAAAATGCTGTAATATATTATTTTCTTTCACCCACCATACGTGGCAAAATGCATATCTAAACCGAAGTACACTGCTGAACTTTGTAACAGCCAAGCAGGTGGAATAGTCCACTCACAAAGATATCCAATAGTTTACAAAACATCTAATATCTGGTGTAGTAAAAAGTAATCCATTATTTTGCCAAT